>JACGDI010005763.1:596054-661496 GCA_014898725.1 Jacaranda copaia
AAACCATCATTTCATCTTATTCTACAAACTTCAAACAAAATAGATACATCACAACATTTATAAGATCAACCAAACAGTTACAAATTTCATACTTAATAACGGCTCTAGCCCTACTACAAAACAACTACATATATATCATTCCATCTCAATGTCCACCAGAGTCCATCCCTATCTAAAAGATTATGAAATATAGGGGGATAAGTCCAAAGATTTAGTGAGGAATAAGTACAAGTAATAATAGTGTTTACAGAGGAGAAACTCAACTCGATAAGATATTATTTTCAGATTGAATATTATAGAATTCAGAAAAATAGACAGACAGTACTGAAAAGCAAATAGGAAACTCTCCTGTCTTATTGCTCAAAGAACAGATTACAGGCAGACAGAATCATGTAGGCAAATCAAACCCAAAGCATATGCATTCCAAGAAAAACTGTAAGACATGCATTGCAGATTCACCTTATACCAGACAGATAGAAACTTTACCTAAGCGTAACAGCTTGTTATGTGGCAAATGCCTATACAGAGTGTATAGCATACCACGAATACCTAGGGGACAATCCCTAGAGTATCGCTCATACCTAGGGGAAAATCCCTGGCATATGGTTGGCACCCAGGGGAAATCCCTAGCGAACGGGTGACATCCAGGGAGAAATCCCTAGCGTACTGGTGACATCTAGGGAAAAATCCCTAGCATGCCCCAACATAACCAAACAGATCACCTAGTATAGCCCTTGGTCCACGTATCACCGTACAATTAATAGAATAACTGCTCGTACAGATACCCAGGGGGAAATCCCTAGTGCACTGTCAATTTTAAAGTAACAGATTAGAATAGAATAGAATAGAGTAGAACAGTATGCCACTGAGGCAACAAAAAATAATAAATAAAATAGATAAGCTAGCACGGCCAATGAATACAGAGTTGATAACAGATATGCCGACAAGGTAATAGATACAGCACAGACAGTATAGATATGAGATAGACAGATAACAAACTTAAGTTTTGGGTGCCAGAACAGATAGAAAAAAAAATCAACATCAGAGGTAATCCTTACAAGGGTATTCAAAGCAAATAACAGATAACAGATAGCAAACAGATTCTAAATACAAATCAGAATACAATTTAGAAATAGAGAAACCCACACGGGGGCTTATTCCAACCATAGATAAGAAATATAATGCCAGATTGGCAAACCCTCATAGGGGTTTCCAACAATTAGGAGTAAGTAAACAAGGCAATAACCCAGGATGGGAGAACCTCACAGGGGTTACCAACAATTTCAGAGCAAGTTAAACAAAGTAATAGCCTAGAGTGGGAGACCCTCAACTCTTGCAGTCCCAATAGCCATAGCCAAAAATCGATCTTACTGCTCGTTGGTGCCTAGCTCAACATCACCTAATTAAGAAAATATGCCATGAATCAAGCTTCTCTAGATTCAACATTCATGCATAAATTCCTAATCAAATTCTCATTCTAACACAATTTAATTTATAATGATTTCTGATATCAAAATTTATTTTCAACTTATTATTAACCAACATATAATTCTAAATTAATATCTCCCATAACCTTATTCCTCGCATAGAAAAATAGTCATCAAAATACTTATATCAATTCAAAGGCTTGACCCGGATAAAACTAACAACTATAAGCATGCATAGATATACATATATATAACATGCAATAATCACATAAAATATCCAATCTCACTAATGATGCTCGAAATCATGAATCAAAAGTATTGGGATGATCACCTCATCGAGACAAGGAGACTGTCCCCTTACCGTGGCCGGCCGCCATCTGCTACTGCCAGAAAAGAAAACTTTACCACCAGATTGTTCCTCTCGTCACAAGGATTCCAACGCCACCTTTCATTTTCAATTTTGAATAGTGTACACACCTGAACGGGCCAAAAACTGCTACTTTTTCCTTTTCTCCAATGAGCTCCGATCACTGCCTTGCCATCATCAGAATTGCCATGCAATGGTACCACCATGTTCCTCACGTCAAGAGCTTCCTAACCCTACCTTCGGGATGGAGAATAGTCATTGGAAAAGAAGAAACTCGACAAACCCGTGACATGCATGCCTCAGTCCTCCTCCATTCACAGCCACTCCGCCACCCGATTGGTGGTTCTAAGGTGTGGGAAGTGTTGGTTGTGGTGAGGGAAAGAATTTGGTTGGTTGGAGTGGAAGAAAAAGCCACTGGAAATAGGCTGGAGATGATGGTTTAGCTTTGGTGAAGAAGAAGAAGAAAAGAGAGAAAAAAAAAAAGAAAGAAGAAAAGAAAGAAAGAAGAAAAGGAAAGGAAAAAAAATAGAAGGAAAAGGTCTACCCGTTTTCTGAAATCTAACCCTTTTTTCTCTTTTTTTTATATATATATAAAATTTTGAATTATACGATTTACCCTAAATTTTTAGAAAATTATGATTAGTCCCAAATTGATCAAAAGTATACACAATTAAGTATATCAAAATTATAATTTAACCCACAATTTTTTTAAATTATGTGATATTCATAAAATTTTCAAATAATGATGAAATCGTATGTTATAAATGAAATAATTAAAATTTTAGGGGTGTTACAAACCTCCCCCTCTAAAAGAATCTGGTCCCCAGATTCTCACATGAATATTGAAACAGCTCAGAATATTGTTGGCGCATGAGATCCTCCTATTCCTAATTTGCTCCCTCAACATTTTGATTGCGCCATAGCACCTTCACCTAAGGAATCTTTCGATTCCTAAGCTCTCGAAACGTTTTATCAATGATATGAACTGGTCGTTCCTTGTATGATAGGTTGCCTTCTAGTTCCATGTGTTCATGCGATATGATGTGAGACGAATCTGGGTAATACTTTTGTAGCTGTGACACATGAAAGACGTCATGTATCCCGATTAAACTCTGTGGTAATAATAGACGTAATCTGTGGATCCAATCTTTTTGCATATCTCATATGGCCCCATGTATCTTGGACTTAATTTTCCACCTTTACCTATTCTTTTGATCCCTTTCTGCGGAGATACTTTAAGAAACACTCGGTTGCCAATCTCAAATTCTAGGTCTTTTCTCTGCCTGTCAACATAACTTTTCTGTCAGTCCTAAGTAGCCTTTATCCACTGTTTTATAATATGCACCTTATCTATAGCCTCTTGGATTAGTTCAGGCCTTATAATCTCTGGAGACTCTTTAGTGGTACCTTTATATTCCGACAAATCCCAATATAGTGGAGACTGACACTTTCGATTGTACAGTGCTTCATATGGTGCCATTTGAAAGACAGACTGGTAGCTATTATTATAGGCAAATTCAATTAGAGGCAAATGTCGAGTCCAACTTCCACTAAAGTTCAGAACACATGCTCGCAACATATCTTCCAAAATCTAAATGACTCTTTCTGATTGTCCGTCAGTTTGAGAATGAGCTATTGAACTAAATTGTAATCTTATTCCCAGATGTCTCTGTAAACTCTTCCAAAGTCTCGATGTGAATTTTGGGTCCTTATCAGACACAATACTCATTGGAATTTCATGCAACCTAACAATCTCTTTAATGTATAATTCTGCTAATTTCTCAACCTTGTAGTCAGTTCCAACTGGTAAAAAGTGTGAGGACCTTGTTAGTTGATCTACCACTACCCAAATACTTTCATAACCTCTTTTGGCCTTTGGCAAACCAGTCACGAAGTCCATAGTCACTTGTTCCCATTTCTAATCTGGGATGGGAAGTGGTTGCAACAAACCTAACGATCGCTGGTGTTTTGCTTTCACTAACTGGCAGGATAGATATTTTTGCACAAAATCTGCTACATCTTTCTTCATACCACTCCACCAGAATGATTTCTTTAAGTTCTGGTACATCTTCGTTCCTCCAAGATGCATGGTGTATCTTGTTTGATGTGCTTCTTCGAACATTCTTTCCCTTATCTTTTCTGGTATGCAGATTCTATTTCTATAGAGTAGGATACCTTGATTATCTGTGCTGAATTCAAACTCTACAGAGCTTTTAACCATCTTTTTCTATTTCAACATCCAGTTCTCCCTAGCTTGAGCTTGCTGAATTTCTTCATATAATTTCGGTTGTGCTCTCACTCCTACAATCCAAACTTGTTATTTTAGTCTTATCATAGCACTTGCTTTCAACTTTTCTAACAAATTTGTACCTTTCAAGTGAGCCATTCCTGCTTTCTAACTTAGAGCATCATCTACTATATTCACTTTTCCAGGATGATAATTGATGGAAAAGTTGTAATCTTCCAAAAATTCCATCTATCTTTGTTGTCTCATATTCAAATCCTTTTGCGAATATAGATACTTGAGGCATTTGTGATCTGTGTACACTTCAAATATAGCCCCACAAAGATAGTGCCTCCATTTTGATAGTGCAAAGATAATTGCTGCTAATTCCAGATCATGTGTGGGGTAGTTTTCCTCATAAGGCTTTAACTTCTTGGATGCATAAGCAATAACTCGCCCCTTTTGCATCAACACACATCCATCTGTATATACCACAAAATCTTTCAACCTATTTGGAAGGGCTAATATAGGTGTTGTAGTCAAGTTGTTCTTTAGTTCTTGGAAGCTCTTCTCACATTCTTCATTCCAAACAAATGGCTCATTTTTTTTGGGTTAACTTGGTTAGTGGGCTGGCTATCTTGGAAAATTCTTGAATAAATCTTTGGTAGTACTCGGCCAATCCCAAAAAGCTTCAAATCTCCATAACATTCTTAGGTCTTTTCCAATTGACAATCACTTCTATCTTGGAAGGGTCAACTTCTATCCCATTTTGAGTGATTACATGACCCAGGAAGGCTACCTTCTCTATCCAAAACTCACACTTACTGAACTAAGCATACATTTGATGTTCTCTCAAAGTCTTCAGAATTATGTGTACATGCTTCTTGTGCTTTTCTCTGGACTTTGAGAAAACCAAGATATTGTTAATAAAGATGACCACAAATTGATCCAAATAGGGTCTGAATATTCAGTGCATCAATTCTATGAAAGTTGCTGGGGCGTTGGTTAGGCCAAACGGCATTACCACAAATTCATAGTGGCCATATTGAGAATTGAAAGCCATCTTTGGAATATCCTCTTTTTTAATCTTCAGCTGATAATACCCTTGTCTTAAATCCAACTTCAAAAAGATTCTTGATCCTTGTAGATGGTCAAATAGTTTTTCTACATGAGGTAGTGGGTACTTTTTTTTAGTAGTAACCTTGTTCAATTCTCAATAATCAATGGACATTCTCATAGATCCATCTTTTTTCTTGACAAACAGCATTAGAGCTTCCCAAGGTGACGTACTGGGTCTGATAAACTTTTTCTCTAACAGTTTATGTAGTTGACTCTTCAATTCCTTAAGTTCAACAGGTGCCATCTGGTATGAAGTTTTTGAAAATAGCATAGCTTTTGGGAGAGTATGAATAACAAACTCTATTTCCTTGTCAGGGGGCATCAAGTATAATTCCTCAGGAAATACTTTAGGGTATTTTGCTACCACTTCTACTTCTTCAACTCTGACCGTGTCCTGAGGTTTGTTGATGAGGTATGCCAAGAATCCTTGCTCACCCTCATTCAAAATCTACCATACTTCAACAGCTAATATGATCAGTATTGGAGAGGTTTTATCTACGGAAGGATGTAAAGATTTCAATGTCCCTCCTCCGAGTGTGATGCACTTAGTGAAATAATTCACTTGTGCTTGGTGGTTGTACAGCCAATCCATTCCAAGAATTATATCATATCTTTGTATAGGCATCTGTATTAAATTGGCTAGATATACTCGGCTTTCAATCACAATCGGCCAATCCCGATACATGATTTTAGTGACTAGTCCTACCCTCAATGGTGTTCTCACTTCTACTTGATATGCCATAGTTTCAGGTTTCATATTCAGTTTTGTAGAGAATTCAATAGATATAAAAGAATGGGAAGCACCGGGATCATATAATACTTTACCAAGAGTTTTGGAGATAGTGATCATACCTTCTACTACCGCATTAGGATTTGGTGCATCTTCTCTGGTAAGGGCATAGGCACGGGCCTGGATTTTCTACTTTTCTTTTCTTGTCAGAACTGAACCTTTCTTTCATGGGCAATCTTTCACATGATGCTGGCTACTACCATACCATAGGCATTTACCTTGTTTCCGCCAACAGTTCGCTTCCTCAACCCACATAATCCGCATATTACCAGTGTCTTTTCTTGAACCTGATTCACCATTCCATTGGCTCAGGTAATCCTTTGAGTTGCACTCTCAGTTTGTGGCCTCCATAGCTTCTTGCTAGTGCCACTTGGTCCACCTGGAGACTATTTTCCTTTTCTAGCCTTTTTTTTTATCTTTCTAATTTCCTGTATTGCTTTACGTTGCATTGCTATACTAATTGCTATGTTGAAATTTGGTAAATCGAAGATGGCTAGACCACATCTCAACTCTGGTCATAGTCTTTAGATAAATTATTGAATTGGTCGGCTTTCATCATTCTAAACATAGGGTGCATATTAGATGAGCCAACTGAAGGTTGCCTTATACTGACTAACAGTCTAATTTCCTTGGATCAAATTCATGAACTTATGTTCCTTAGACTACTTGACCACTAGAGGTATATATTTATCCATGAATTCCTTAGTGAAATTATCCCATGTCCTCTGGGTTCCTGAAGCTATCCAGCAACGATCTATCATTTTCCACCAACTTCTAGCAAATCCTGCCAGGAGGAATATGGCAAACCAAACCTTCTGTTCATCAAGGTAGCGTAGTGTATCAAATATGACCTCAAGATCTTTCACCCATTTTTCAGCCTTTTGGTCATTTGGTTTTCTAAGGAATGTTTGGGGGCTAAAAATGAAAGAATCTTTATAGGGCTCAATTTTCTGCCATGGGATGGGCTGGTGGCCTGACCTCTGGCTCACTCTAATATGTAGGTCTCATTGGCTGTCAAACCGAAAGATTTTGTGATACCTCTTCTCTATATTCAGTTCAAGAATGAGCTAAAACTCCTGGTCTGGGGGCACGCTGGCCTTGAAATCGCTATCTAGGAGGTCTTCCTTGCCGACCCAATCAATGTGGTATAGGTCTAAGGACATTGTCATGGGATACCAGTCTCAAGATTTTAGGAATATCTCAACCTGAAATTAAAAGTTGAAGTCAACATCCCAATTCTCAATATCCCTTCAATAATTCAGGTTTCAATAAAGAAAATAATATAAATTAAGTAAACTTTCAAAACTCGTAATAGAAGAAAAAAAAATTACAACAATTTTCTCTAAGAGTCATATATTAACATAATATAGGTTAGCAATAGCAGATTACAAAAGTGTATAAACAATCCAAGGTAGCAAAATTAGTTATGCTAACGGAACATCTAATCGAAGATAAAATGATAGGACATTCAAAGGAAAAAAGGGAAAAGATATTAGTCATAGTCATAAAGTTGTCTACTGTGGTTACAAGAGTTGAATATTAAGAGCCATCAAATAGCTTGTCAATCTACTAAATACTACAATGCCAGAATTTGCGTCTAATCTTCCTTCTCATCAATGATATCATATGGCTCGCTCGTCTCATCTGTCATCCACTAATCTTTTTTGTTATCTATCTCAAGCAACACTAAGATTGGAGGTTCTGGGTTGATATCTACATTGGGGGCTTCATCTGGTTCCTCCTCAGATTCCTCCTCTGATTCTTCTTCTGGTTCAACTTTTGGCTTTTCCTTAGGTTCTAAAGCTTGCTCTTATCTCTGTCGACTCTATCCTTAATCAGGAGTGGGGATCTGATGAATGCCTAAAGGATCAGCCTCTACATCTATCCCTGGACTGACTCTAATGGCTTGATCGATAGCTCTCAGTAGTAGTCCAATGCTTGACCCATCTCATCCATGATTGGGTGAGGAACCTATACTGATCTCCTATAATCAGACTACAAAGCCTGAAATATTACCTCCATGTTGGCCCTCAGAGAGCGAAGCTCTTGCATCTCTGCTTCAATGATATTAACTCAAAGACACTCCCATTCAAGATCACATGTGACTCGATCATGCAGATAATCTTGAGCACCCAACATACCTTTCAAAGTACCCACCTCTTCTCGAACCTAATGAAAATGCTCATGTTGGTAATAACATTTCTCTTCCAAAGTCTTGCAAACCTTTCTAAGATTCTTCCTTTCCTCTTTCAATTGTTTGATCTTGTCTTCTAGGTTCTCATTATTTTGGTCGTTCGCAGGTGCTTTTCATTTGTAAGATCCGCTGGCCATCCTACAATAATTAAAGATTTCATCTCAACAAAATCAAGCAATATAAGTCTAAATCCAAGCCTTAGGATCCTACTAAACTATCAATCCTACTATAACTTAGCAATCCTATCAATACCTTAAATGCACAATCGAAAAAACTTAAATAGGGATCACTGAGGGTTCTATTGCGCGTTCACACCTAAGTTATCTAAACCTAGGCTCTGATACCACACTTGTAGCGCCCCCTCTAAGTACAGCACCTAAGCTGAGGCATTACTCTGATTCAGACTTATTTCTTAGAGTATAGTTCAATAGTAGGCCCATTTATTCAACCATCTTAAAATGAATACTGATACCATTCCATCAATACCTAATAATCCATGAAATGAAAATACTAAAGAGTTCAGGGGACTAAGTTATATTATAGTCTCTAAAGGATTAAACTATCATTTCATCTTATACTACAAACTTCAAACAAAATAGATACATCACAAAGCTTATAAGATCAACCAAACAATTACAAATTTCATACTTAATAATAGCTCCAGTCCTACTACAAAACAACTATATATATGTCATTCTATCTTGATGTGTACCAGAGCCCATCCCTATCTGAAAGATCATGAAATACAGGGGGGTAAGTCCAAAGACTTAGTGAGGGATAAGTACAAGTAACAACAGTTTTTATCGAGGAGAAACTCAACTCAATAAGAAATCATTTTTAGACTGAATATAATACAATTAAGAAAAATGAACAGACAGTACCAAAAAACAAATAGAAAACTCTCCTGCTTTATTGCTCCAAGAACATATTATAGGCAGACAGAATCATGTAGGCAAATCAAACCCAAAGCATATGCATTCCAAGAAAAATTGTAAGACATGCATTGCAAATTCACCTTATACTAGATAAATAGAAAATTTACCTAAGCGTAATAACTTGGTATGTGGCAGATCCCTATATAAACTGTATAGCACACTGCAGATACCTAGGGAAAAATTCCTAGCACATCGCCCGTACCCAGGGAAAATTCCTAGCGTACAGTTGGCACCCAGGGAAAACTTCCTAGCATACCGGTGACATCCAGAGAAAAATCCCTAGCATGCCCTTACATAACCAAATAGATCACCCAGTATGGCCCTTGGTCCACATATCACCATACAAACAACAAAATAACTGCTCGTACAGATACTTAGGGAAAAATCCCTAGCACATTATCAATTTCAATGTAATAGATTAGAATAGAACAGAATAGAATAGAACAGTATGTCGTCGAGGCAATAGAAAATAGTAAATAGAATAGATAAACTAGCATGAACAATGAATACAGAGCTGATAACAGATGTGCCGACAAGGTAATAGATACAGTACAGACAGTATAGATACGAGATAGATAGATAACAAACTTAAGTTTTGAGAGCTAGAACAGATAGAAAAGAAAATCGACATCAGAGGTAATCCTCATAGGGGTATTCAAAGCAGATAATAGATAACATATAGCAGACAGATTCCAAATACAAATAAAAATACGATTCAGAAATAGAGAAACCTACACAGGGGCTTATTATAATCACATATAAGAAATATAATGCTAGATTGGCAGACCCTCATAGGGGTTTCCAACAATTTAGGAGTAAGAAAACAAGGCAATAACCCAAGATGGGAAAACCTTATAGAGGTTACCAGCAATCTCAGAGCAAGTTAAACAAAGCAATAGCCCAGAGTAGGAGACCCTCACCTCTTGTAGTCCCAATAGCAATAGCCAAAAATCGATCTTACTGCTTATTGGTGCCTAGCTTGTCGTCACCTAATTAAGAAAATATGCCATGAGTTAAGCTTTTCCATATTCAACATTCATGCATATATTCCTAATCAAATTCCCATTCCAACATAATTTAACTTATAAGGATTCCCGATATCAAAATTTAATTTCAACTTATTACTAACCAACATATAATTCCAAATTCATGTCACCCATAACCCTATTCTTCGCATAGAAAAATAGTCTTCAAAATACCTATATCAACTCAAAGGCTCGACTCAGATAAAACTAACAACTATAAGCATGCATATATATAGCATGCAATAATCACATAAAATATCCAATCTCACTAACAAATGCTTGAAATCATAAACTGAAAGTACTGGGATGATCACCACATCGAGACGAGGAGACTATTCTCTTACCACCACCAGACCGCCGCGATCGGCTGCCAGCCACCACTGACAAAAAAGGAAACTTTACCACCAAATTGTTCCTCTCGTTGTAAGGATTTCAACACTACCTTTCATTTTCAATTTTGAGCAGTGTACACACTAGAACGGGCCAAAAATTGCTACCTTTTCCTTTTCTCTGACGAGGTCCGATCACTGGCTTGCCATTGTCAGAATTGCCATGCAATGGTACAACTGCGTTTCTCTCGTCAAGAGCTTCCTAACCCTACTTGAAAATGGAGAATGGTCTCTAAAAAAGAAAAAACCCGACAACCCTATGACATGCACGCCTTGGTCCTTCTCTATTTGTCACTGCTCCACTACCTGGTTGGTGGTTCTAAGGTATGGGAAGTGTTGGTTGTGGTGAGAAGAAGAATTTGGTTGGTTGGCGTGGAAGAAAAAGCCACCGAAAATGGGCCAGAGATGGTGGTTTAGCTTCAGTGAAGAAGAAAAAGAAAAGAGAGAAAGAAAAGGAAGAAGAAAAGGAAAGGAAAAGAAATGGAAGGAAAAGGTCTGCCTGTTTTCTGAAATCTGACCCCTTTTTCTCTTTTTTTTTTAATGTATAAAATTTTAAATTGTACAATTTACCCCAAATTTTTAGAAAACTATGATTAAACCCAAATTGATCAAAAGTATATACAATTAAGTATATGAAAATTATAATGTAACCCACAAAGTTTTTTTAAATAATTAATAATGTGATATTCATAAAATTATCAAATTACGATGAAATTGTATGTTATAAATAAAATAATTAAAATTTTAGGGTGTTACAAGTGGCCTAGCAAGTGAAGGCCTGATGTCAAATGGCCTATCCATATGCATAGTTGCTCCAATGCATCTACCCAAACAGGTGCCCCCCTCACACATTTCGTAATGAAATTTTTAGTTATTTATTCCATTAATAACAAAATACTTTTTTTTTGAAGTAAAATATTATTTAACTAATTGTAACCAAATTTTTGGTTACACAAACAATTTGTAATGAAACTAAAATAAATAAATAATATTATTATAATATGTATTAGTAATGAAAAATAAAAAGGTCACAAAACTACCAACGTTTTGGTAACTAATTATTTTGTTATGTTATAGAAATCTATGGTAACTAACATTGTTTTGTCACTAATACAAACGTTTTTGTAACAAAACATTTCGTCGCAATAAGTTCATCATTCGTAATAAATCAAAAAATTCATTACCCAGACTTTTTGATACAGGCTTTAAGGCACTACACTTAAGTAACAAAATTTTTGTTACCAATAGTTTAGGTAATGCATTTTAGTAGTATGGTAACAAAATTATTAGTTACTAAAACTGTACTTTGTTGTAGTGCATTTTTCAACGGCGTCGTTTCGGCAACCCCGAAATAGCATCATTAGCTCATCATGATGTTCATAACGATGGTCTCAGTTCGTGATTTTGACGTCTTTATAACTAATTCATGGGTAAAGAGTTGGTATGGATTTGGTTATATATATACGTGTTGTACCATATGCTTTGAATGTTGTACTAAGCAATGAGATGAGATTTTCATATGAATTATATATGTATATCAAAGCCATGCATGGACTGTAGTGAATTCAGTTGGCCTGAATTTATATTATTTATGTATTGTTAGGATTAATTGAGATAATTAGACCATTTAACTATGATTTATGAAATTGGAACTTGAGATATGATAATTGGATGATTTGAGATGATATGGAATTAAGATGCAGAGTATGTATGTACTGGTATGAGTTTAGTAAAATTGGATAGTATTATTTTATGAAATTATGAAAATTACAGAGTATTGTAATAAGAGAAAACCTTAATTTTATGAATTTGAGACTTGAGTGACAGAAATGGGTTAATTGAGATAATTGAATTATTATTGATGTTTAGAGATGATGATATGTGGATGATATGCAAATAAAAATTGGGTTATACTTTTTTAATAATTGAGGCAAATTTTATGACTATTTTTGTATTAGTGGCTTAGTTAGCAGATTTTTATTGATAGCACTGCCTAAGCTCTATAACTGTTGTGTTAAGAGGATAATTAGTGGTTTGGGAATATTGATAAGTATATTAGTAAGATCTAAGGTTGACTGTGGATTTAATTGTAAATATACTCTTTTGAATTATGTGATGTGGAATTGGGACCTGCGGAGTAGTAAGCTTCCGACAACAATTGTAGTTTCTTAGACTACGTAGGTAAGGTTTTCTCCCGCTTGGGTTATTGCTTTGTTAAGCTTACTCATATTTGTTGGAAACCCTAGTGAGGGTTTGCCAATCTGGCATTTTTCTCTCTATCTGTTAATTGTATTAAACCATGGTGTGGGTTTTCTATTTCTTTACATACTCAAATTTGTTTGATATCTGATTTGTTATTTGTTATCTGATTTGTACACCCCTGTGAGGGTTATTTGTTGAGTTTGATTCTAAATTATGTCTGTTCTAGCTCCTAGAACCTCTATTTATTATCTATATTTTTGATATTTGTATGTCTTGTATCTGTACAGTTCTGTATCGTACCTATTGCCTTGTCGGCATATTCATCTATTCTGTTCTGCATTTTCTTTTGTCTATTAGTTATCTGGTTGTATATTATCTATTTGTTTGGTTATCTATTATAATGTGATTGTTATACGGGAGTAAAGAAATGTCAATCCCTATTGTGTGCATGGGATAAGCAGTAACCTATAAGACTTGGTTAGGGAACGAGACGTTAATCCCTACTTGGGTATGGATAAGCCATGAACTCGTGAGACCTAATCAAGTAACGGGATGTTAATCCCTACTGTGTGTATTGATATGCCATAAATTAGTTAAGTAAAGGGACGTTAATCCTTGATGTGTGCATAGGATAAGCCATAAACCCAAAACTAATGACAATTGTTAGGTTGCTTTTTTCCTAATAGATCCCTATTCTCTATATTATAAATATCCCTCACTAAGTCCTTTGGACTTATCTCTCCATTTCTTCTATATTTTCTTAAACAGGATTGAATGATAGGCTTGGACTTTTGATTCGATTAGTGAATATAATTTTGTACTAGAATAGCCATGTATATTTGCTTATGGGCCTTATGTATGTTGCACTTTATCTTCAGAGATGATGTGATATGATAGAAATGTTAAGGATGTTTTGGGATTGTACATATATGCATGCTACTCTGAAGAATAGTTTTGGTTATGAATGTGGATGATAATGGTATCAATTTAGATGCAAATTCCATTACTTGATTTGTTATAATGTTGAAGGAAATTTTGGGCCTAGCATCCTTGTTACAGGTTTTCATATAAGATTGATTGGAGTAGTGCCTCAGCTTAGGTTCTGCCCTATTAAGGGCGCTACATAAAATGGATATATTTACTAATGTAATTCGAATAACATTAAAACTGCATAATAATAGACTAACTCAAAAGGAAAAAAATCTATGGTAGTATATAAAAAATATTTTAATAATAAATACTTTTATTTAATAATTTTTTTACAAAAGAGTAATTTGGTCAATTAAAAAAATATTCCTATTGGTCATTCTTAGAATAGAGTCAAGAAGGGAATCAAGAAGGGAATGGCAATGCTATTCATTTTTCATTCCTTGTACATGCTATTTATAGGATAAACTATACCAATATCATTCCTTTCCTAAACCCTAAACCCTAAACCCTAAACTCTAAAAACTCAAACTTTCAGTATTTAAATTGTGACTTGTTTTTCCAAAACCTCTAATGTAGTATTTATATAGTTATGTATGTCTCTGTTTTCTACAGAAATGATGGCTAAAAGTCAAGGACTTGCACACCAAACTATCGAAGGTAATAGAGACTCAAAGCTATATTCTCGGTGCTCACCAAGTTACTTTAAAAATATTATGAAAGAGATGGATAGTAAGATAAGCTTCAAATATACTAAAGCACTAAACAGAATCCCATTTTCTAAGCACCTTAAAATGACTGACTTGAGTAAATTAAGTACTAATAGTGTTATTATAGTTGAAGGTCACTTAAGGAAGTTTGATATTAGGTTTTGTTCTTTTGTTTTTGGCAATGATATTAGGCATTCTTTTACTGTGAAGGACTTTTCTATTGTTGTGAGATTGCAGCACGTGGGGGCAACCTATGAATTTTGATATAAAGATAGAGTAAAAAACTGTTAATGATTGCTTGAAGGAAAAAAAAAATGTCATTGAAGCCAAGATTTGTAAAAGATTGAAAGAGTTAGTAGAAAAACATAGTGATCAGGACATAGATGACTTTTGTAAGATGCACATATAACTAGTTTTCAACTATATTTTATTTCCAACTAGTAACTATTCAACACCTAGATTCCTTCTATCGTACGTGGACGATTTATCTTCCATTAGCCTTTATGTATGGGGAGTTGGTACATTTAAGTTTTTGCATGATGAGATTTTAGTGCATGTAGGAGGTGAAACAAGGAAAGGTCCAAAAAAGAAATACTTTAATAGATGCAGTATTAGCCTGACTGTAAGTTAATGGCATTATTATATTAATATTTTTTATTACTATTATTAAGTAACTATAACATTGCGTAATTCTTCTTTTGAATGATATGCTTGGGTTTATAAACATATTCCTTGCTTGGGAATGGCAAATTCTTTGCATTCATTTCCATAATGTCTATGATTGTATAAGAGTAAGATCCCCATTAAAGTTGCTGATGCAAAAAAAAAAAAAATTCAAGATGATTACTAGAAATATGGTAATAACTTATGTTTCTTATCTTTGTTGTTGTAACAGTATTATGTACATATAAAATTACAAACTAAGCTATAGAATTATGATTGAACAAGTTGTGGATATTTATCCATTCCCTAATGAGGAGAAATTATTATTTACCAGTACATCATGGAGCACCGCTGTTCATGTGTATAGTTTGCAAGGAATGTTGAATGAGAAAGAGAAAGAGATAGAATTATTGAAAGAAAGACTTTTCTTTCTTGAGAATAAAGGACTTGCTATTGGAGTTGAGGCTAATGAGGGAAAAGACAAAGAGAAATCAAAAGAAAAAAGAGCTAGAGACAGAGAAAGATAATGAGGAAGAAGGGAAATAAGATAATAAGGAATAAGAAGAGAAAGAGAATGAGGAGGTAGAGGAAGAAGAAGAGAATGATAATAAGGAATAAAAAGAGAAAGAGAATGAGGAGGAAGAGGAAGAAGTGGAGGAAAAAAAAGATAAAGAAGATGTGGAGAAAGAAGAGAAAGAAAAAGAGCAAGAAGAAGGTCATGATGGTGGAATTCTCCCTAAAAGTTTTGAATTAAGGGATGTTCTACCCTTGGAAGTTATCATAGATTATATCATGAAAAGTATACAAGACTAAGGTGAGATGACCAAAAAAAGAAAAGAAATGGACACTGTTATACCTAGCACCACACCATGAAGAATAAGAGTGAAACAGATTGCTCATAAGGACCATGGAAAGAAGAAGAATGTATGGATATACAAGTTTTAAATACTGCATTTTGGAGTTTTTATACTTGATGTAAATAAGATAAATACTGAATTGTATTAGAAAATCTATTACATTGCTAGACTGAAGTATTGGTTATGTGTATTGCTTTTTTTATAGGAGAACATTAAGGATGTCCAAAATACTTAGTTGATAGTGATTGGATCTACAGAGTTCAATTTATCAGATAATGAGGACTTCTTTAATAAGTTTCAAGAAAGAGCAGATTATAGCGGGCAATCTAAGATATCTAATAAAGATAGAGAAATTATTGATTCGTATTTGCAATGAGATAAAATGGAGTAATTATAATAAATACATATTATTCTTTTCATAGTAAATTTATGATTTGATTAACATAATGATTTATTGCTGCAGTGTCACTATTTGGGAGAGTCCTGATCTTCAAATTGAAGGATATATGTTTTGCAATTTGTTGTTCAAGAAAGAGTTAAGGTCATATTTAATTAATTGTTGCACAAAGATCTTATACAACTCTTAATTCAGAGAAAAATGTGATCATGATATTTGATGTCTGACTCTATACTTGCAGGTATATAGTGTTTGTGTTGTATTTCTAACTACAAATAACTTGATTTAACAAGTTCTAACAATAATTGTTGACATAAGGAAATTCTACGAGAACTTGAGAAAGCAAATAAGAGGCATGCTATAAAACAAGAGGAAATTTCAAAATTTATTAGTCAATTGAACACATGCAAGTTCCTAGAAGAGCTAAATTTAGATGTGCAGAATAAGTGCAACTTTATTCTATTTCCCATTAACAACCATTATTATTAGTTCCCCCTTATGTTGGACACAATTGAGAAGAAGTTCATATAGATGAACTCATGTTGGACTCCCCAGACGAAAGCAACAAAAAAAGTTAAGTTTTTGTAAGTTCTCCTATATTTGTAATACATTCATCCAAGTATTTGAATAAAAACTAACAAATATTTTTGCAGGCTAAGTTTTTAACTGGATGCTTAAAACACTACTTTGGGTATATTATGAGACAGAAAGAAGTGCAAATACATTTTAGTCATCAACAAATGGGGACCTGGACTATAGAATTTAAGTATGTCTTTGAGCTGAGTGTTATGCAAAAAATGCGAAGGATTTCTAGCAATATGCAAATGAATGTTCTATGGATGCATATCGAGGACATATTGTTGTAAAAATTCTAACTAATGAGCATAGTTTAATGTATTCTAAAAGAAAACAATGATGTTTAGATGTTTATTATCTGGATAAATTGACTATTTTGTGTACTTTTAGCATTCTTATTCGATAACATTTATAATTTGTATATTTGGATAATTAAAATGGATGGTGCTTACAATTTATAGTGTAATTTAGAAATTTATTTATAAATTGATGTTGGTAAAGATATATATGTTTTAAGTTAGCTCAAAATAAGTACATAAGTAGTACAACTCAGCATGCATAAACGCAGTTTTGAAGTATATAAATACGAAAAATAAGTACACAACATTGGCAGATTAAGTACATAAATGCAATTTTGGAGTACATAACTACCGATACTTGGTACATTTTCATCAATTTTTGATATCATTCTCAACACATAAGAGATCGAATTCAATTAGGCCTAATTTGGCCATTGTGTGACCATAAGACCATGGAGTATTAGCCATAGGAATCACATAGTCGTGATAGGTTCACTAGTTTTTGATGGTTATGTCAAGAGGATTCATTTAGCTCATATATCAATGGTTTATACTACTCTAAAAGAGAGCACAAGTAGTTATATGTAGGTGATTGAGTTCCTAATTATTTCAACACATACTCTCATGATCATTTCTTCAACAAACCATAATTTGTTGCGTTGGGGTGCCTTATACATTGTTGCAAATCGAATTGAGCCTCATCTTGGCCCTTGGAAAATCAAGTATATAAATGCAAAAATAAGTACACAACATTAGCAAACTGATGCATAGACATAGTTATGGAGTACATAATTGCTAACATTGAGTACTTTTTCGGTAATTTTTAGTATCATTCTCAGCACATAAGAGATCAAGTTCAATTCGGCCTAATCTAGACATTGCATGATCATAAGATCATGGCATATTAGTCTTAGGACTCATGTAGTCATGATAGGTTCCTAGTTTTCCATGGCAATGTTAGGAGGATTCATTTGGCTCATGCATTAATGGTTTATACTACTCTAAATAACATTGCAAGTAGTTGGATGTGGATGTTTGAGTTTCAAACCATTTCAACACATACTATCATGCCCATTTCTTCAACAAACCACAGTTTTGTCACATTGGGATGTTTTATATGTTGTTGTATACATCAAATTGAGCCTCATCTTAGCCTTTGAAAAAGCAAGTACATAAACACAAAAAATAAGCACACAATATTGACAAACTAAATACATAAACACAATTTTAGGGTACATAACTACCAATATTATGTACTTTTTTGCCGATTTCCAGTATCGTTCTCATCATGTAAGAGATCAAGTTCAATTTGGCCTAATCTAGGCATTGCATAATCATAAGATGATGGCATATTAGTCCTAGGACTCATATAGTAATAATAAGTTCACTAATTTTCTATGGTGGTATTAGGAAAATTCATTTGGCTCATGCATCAATGAACTATACTACTCTAAATGACAGCATGAGAATTCATTTAGCTCATGCACCAATGGATTATACTACTCTAGATAAGAGCGTAAGTAATTACATATGGGTGTTTAAGTTCCCAACTATTTGAACACATACTATCACGACCATTATTTTAACAAGCCACGATTTTGTTGTGTTAGAGTATCTTTTGTGTTGTTACATACATCGAATTGAGCTTCATCTTGGCCTTTAAAAGCGTAAGTGCATAGACACAAAAAATAAATACACAACATTGGCAAATTGAGTACACAAATGTAGTTTTGGAGTACATAACTGCTAATACTAGGTACTTTTTTGCCAATTTTTAGAATCATTCTCAATACATAAGAGCTCAAGTACAATTTAATCTAATTTGATTATTACATTATCATAAGACCATGTCAAGGGATTTTCAGTACCATCCATGAACGGTTTCACACTACTAAGAATGAAACTATAAGTGTTTAGATGTAGGTGTTTGTGTTCCAAATCATTTCAACATGTGCATATCCATTCTTCAACAAACCATGATTTTGTTGCATCGAGGTGTCTTACATGTTATTGCACACATTGAATTGAGCCTCATCACCATATTTGGAAAAGCAAGTACATAAAAAAGAAAAATAAGTGCACAATATTGGCAAATTGAGTACATAAATGTAGTTTTGGAGTACATAACTGCTAATACTAGATACTTTTTTGTCGATTTTTGGTATCATTCTTAGCATATAAGGGATAGAGTTCAATTTAGCCTAATCTAGTCATTACATGATTACAACACCATGGCATGTCATTATCAACATATTAGGAATTTTTAGTACCATCCATGAATAGTTTCACACTACTATGAATGAAAACACAAGTGTTTAGATATAGGTTTTTATGTTTTAAAGCATTTCAACATGTGCATGTCATTATCAACACATTAGGGAATTTCAATACAATCCATGAATAATTTCAAACTACTATGAATGAGAATGCAAGTGTTTGGATATAGGTGATTGTATTCTAAATCATTTCAACATGTGCATATCCTAATCATTATTTCAACAAATCATGGTCTTGCTATGTCGAGGTGTCTTATTTGCTGTGATATGCATCAAATTGAGTCTCATCTTAGCTTTTGGAAAAAAGTGCATAAACATAAAAAAAATAAGTACATGATATTGGCAAACTGAATATGTAGACACAGTTTTGGAGTACATACCTACCAATGTTGGGTACTTTTTTGCTGATTTTGAGTATTATTCTTAGCATATAAAGGAATTAATTCAATTTGACCTAATCTAGCTATTGCATGATCATAAGATCACGACATGTTCTTATCAACACATTAGAGATTTTGGGTACTATCCACGAACAATTTCACACTACTATAGATGAGAGTACAAGTGGTTGAATATAGGTGTTTGTGTTCCAAACCATTTCAACATGTGCGTATCCAAACTATTTTTTTCAACAAACCATGATTTTGTCGCATCAGGGTGTTTTATGTGTTGTTGCACGCATTGAATTGAGCATCATTGTGGCCTTTGGAAAATAAGTACATAAACAAGAAAAAAAATTACACAACATTAGCAAACTAAGTACCCAAACACAATTCTGGAGTACATAACTACCAAAACTGGGTACGTTTTTTCAATTTATGGTATCATTCTCAGCACATAAGAGATCAAGTTCAATTCGGCCTAATTTGGCCATCACGTGATCATAAGATCATGGCATGTCATTATCAGCACATTAGGAATTTTGATACCATCCATGAATAGTTTCACACTACTATGAATGAGAGGGTAAGTGTTTAGATGAAGGTGTTTGTGTTCCAAAGTATTTCAACATATGTATATCTAAACCATTTCTTCAACAAACTATGGTTTTATTGGGTTGGGTGTCTTGTGCGTTATTGCACACATTGAATTGAGCCTCATCTCAACTTTGAAAAAGCAAGTATATAAACACAAAATAGAAGAACACACTATTGGCAAACTAAGTACATAAATGTAGTTTTGGAGTCATAATTGCCAAAAGTAGGTATTGTTTTGTTGATTATCATTCTTAGTATATAAGGGATTGAGTTCAATTCAGTCTAATCTAGCCATTATGTGATCATAAGACGTAGTATGTCATTATCACCACTTTCAAGATGTCCACTACTATCCATAAACAATTTCACACTACTATGAATAAGAGTGCAAGTGATTAGATATATGTGTTCATGTTTTAAACCATTTCAACATGGGCGTATCTAAATTATTTCTTCAACAAACCATGATTTTATTACATCAAGGTTTCATGTGTTGTTTCGCACATCGAATGGAGTCTCATCTCAACCTTTGGAAAAGCAAGTACATTACACGAAAAATACAACATCGGCAAATTGAATACATAAAGGCAGCTCTGGAGTACATAACTACAAAAATTGGGTACTTTTTCTAATAAAATAAAAAATAAATCTAGATAACTATCAAAACTTAAAATTCATGACATTAACTAGTGCTTACAAGCATATTAAAGATCAAATCATGTTAGGAATTGAGATTTGGTTACAGTATTACCTTGAAAAGAAAAATCCAATGAGAGATTTATGAACTCTTCATAATTCCAAAAACTGTCTGTAATTGGTGCAGTTGGAAGAGGGTAAAAATGGCCAAACCAAAACTACTCCAAAATTTTCAAAAAAATTCCTAAAGCTTCTCAACGCCTTGAAGAACTCACTATAAAATATGTGGATTAAAAATATTTCTGAAACTCCATGAGAAAATTCACAAAATTAGACTCTATGCAGGTGAATCTCCAAATCAAGCAAACTCTCTAGTTTGCCACTATTGTTATAATCCACACATCAATTAAATCTTCCAAATTCTCCAATCTATAAGCTAGAATAAGAAAGGAGATTTGCATTAGTGAAGGCCAATTTTAGGTAGGGAAGAAGAAGAATAGAGCAAAGCTTTCAACTCATAAATGCAATGCTTGCATGGGGTTTTTGGAAGAAAATTGCAAAAAATTCTAATTCTTCACAAATGGTGTCATATGGTGGCCGATCCTCTCTCTATATATCTATATATAGATGTTGAATGGTGTGATGCCACCATGGCATCACACCTTCCATGAAGAGGGCAGGCTAAGTGGGATGCCAAGGTGGCAAATTAAATTCAAATCTCATTTGAATTTCATGTGCATTTTAATTACATTTGAAATCTAATTCCAAATTAATTAAGATACTAATTCAAATGAACTCTTCATTTGAATTTTTCCTCCAAAATTCATTCTTCCCATTAATTAAATTAAACGCTTTAATTTAATTAATTATCCTTTGACTTAACTTTTTAAGTCAAACTAGTTAACTCTTTAAGCTTAATTTGTTAACATAACTCTTTAAGTTAACTAGACCAGTTGATTGTCATATTAGCATCAAATAATTAACTTCTTAATTATTGGTCTAATCTAACTCCTTAGATTAATTGATTAATTTAACACTTAAATTAATCAAGCAAAAAATGACCTTCAAAATTGGCACCATAAAATCGGTCCATTAGGAGTTGGTTTTCTAACACTTAGAAAATTTTCTCCATCAATTAGGAAGCTAATTGGATTTTGTGTGTGATGCAATAGTCTCTATCATTCATAAAACATGGACTCACAACTCCTTGTTACTTTTGAATATATTATATTCATTTAAGTTTAAAACTCCTTTTAAACTAATCAACTCAATTTAATTAATCTCATTAATTGAAGAGTATCCAATCTTCATAGTCGATGTTGAACCTCAAGCCCATGGATCCCAACTAATTGGAAAAAATAAACATGCTAAAGAACCATCATCTCTCTACTTGTACCATGAAAATACAGTTTTTCTGTTTCCTATCTTCCAAAGGAGGCCAAGAACAAGATATTTGTTGACTCCTTAATAGCCTCAATACTATGCCTTTATTCTCAATGTTTGATCCCTTTATGTGACCTCACCTTTGGAAAGCTCTTTTTCCAAATTAGTGCAAGTGTATCTAGATCTTAGATGCCCCATCTCTTAACATCTTGTGACTTGAAAAATTTAAGAACACGACCGTGTGAGACTTATTTCATGGTCACTAAGAACCAAGTCCCACAGTCTTAGGTGATCTAAGGGTTTCATCTAAATGCCAGTGAAGTGAAATAAAGCATAAAATGAGAATAGCCATATAAAAAATATCATTCAATCAAGATTGTTTTTACAAAGAAATAGCTTTTACAAGGCTAATTTCATTGGCTTGTGGGACACTATTCAAACAATTTCCTATTTTCACTAAAGTCAATGCCTTGTGGCCTCGAGACCCATCTTTATAAGATGTCCTCCAAAGACCTTTAGTTTCTAGGGGTTTAAACAATGATTCTGCTATATTCTCTTCTAAGGAAATTTTTTATCCACTCAATTGTCACCTCTATCAATTGATATCATATCTCAAATGATAGCACATTTAATGTATTTGGATCACTTGATGAGATCTTGGCTCAAGTCCTAAATTGTCTTCCAAAGATAATTGTATGCTCATGCACACTAGGCACTACATCCAACTCTTGGATGACGTTTTTATCTAAACATCTATCTTTGTGAATTCCAAAACTATAATGTATTTCACCTTTGTAGTTATCTAGGCCATGGTATCTAGTTAGAACTCTTCTAACACACTATGCCCTATTAAGGTAAAATATATATCCAAAAATAGATATTAGGTCATCTATATTGGATGGGAAATTAAAATCCAAATACTTTGGGAGTTTCAATTCTCCATTTTCGTCTGCCAAAAATAAGTCTTTAGTCATTTTCAAGTACTTAAGGATTGTTTTAATGGCCTTTCAGTGACATTTACGAGAATTGGATTGGAACCTACTCGTAACACTTAGCGAGTATGCCACATTCGGTCTTGTACATTGAACTACATATATTATGTTTCCAATGATAGAGGCATAAAGTATGTGAGACATTTTTCATTTCTCTTCCTCAGTCTTAGAGGTCATAGACTTTGAGAGATGAATGCTATATCCCATGGGAAGGAATCCTCTCTTGGATTCTTTCATACTAAACTTCTTTAGTATCTTGTCAATGTACAAGGTTTGGGAAAGCCCTAGTATCCTCCCTGACCTATCTTTATAGATACGTATTTCTAATACGCAAGACACTTCTCCCAAATCCTTCATGGAGAATTGTGTAGACAACCATACTTTAATGCACTTTAATATTCCTACCTCATTCCCAATGAGAAGGATATGATCGATATAAAGCACAACAAACTGTACTAAACTCCCACTAGCTTTCTTGTACACACAAAGTTCATATACCTTTTTGACAAAGCCAAACAATTTGACTATCCTATCAAAAATGTATGTTTTAAGTTTGAGAAACTAATTAGAGTCCATAAATGGATTTCTAGAATTTGTGAAACTTTTGCTCATTATTTTTATATGTAAAACCTTGTGGTTGCTCCAAATAAATTTTTTCTTCAATATTTCCATTGAGGAAAATGATCTTAACATCCATTTTCCATATTTTATAGTCATAATATGTAGTTATGGCAAGTAGAATTTGAATGGACTTAGGCATAGTAACTGGTGAAAAGGTTTTCTCCAAATCAATACTGGATCTTTAAGTATAACCTATTGCCATTAGTCGCGCCTTAAAAGTCATCACTTCTCCATCTTCCCCAAGCTTTTGCTTATAGATTCACTTGCAACTAACAAAAACTATTCCCTTTGGTGGATCTACCAAAGTCCATACTTTGTTTGAGTACATGGAGTCTATTTTGAATCTCATGGGTTGAAGTTAACATCTTCAATCTATGTTTGACATAGCTTTCTCATAGGTCTTCGGATCATCATTTGATTATTCCGTCTCATGAAGAAATCTAAACCTTTCAGGTTGTTTCTTGATTCGGCCTGATCTTCTTACAGGTTGTGTGTGAGGCTCTTTGATATTTATTTATTTCTACTGCTTGTGGGATTTGTTGATCATCTTGAACTTTTCCAAGTTCAATTACAATGCCTTTTCTATCCAATAGAAATTTCTTTTTCAAAAAGTGGGTTTTCCATGAAACAAAAACCTTTTGTTCCAAGGGATTATAAAACTAATAACCTATAGACTCTCTTAAGCATCCCACAAACTTGTACAAGATAGATCTACTATCCAACTTATCTCCTACTGTTCATCTCATATAGGCGAGAGATCCCCAAACCTTTAGATAATGGTAAGAGAGTGCTTTACCACACCACATCTCGTATGGTATCTTTGGTACCAACTTTGAAGGTACTATTTTTTGTAACTTTGTCGCTTTCTATGAGGTATATTCCTAAACAGATATAGGCACATTTAAGAAGTTTATCATGGAATGTACCATGTTTAACAAGGTATGGTTTCTCCTCTCGACTACTCTATTATGTTGAGTTGTGTCGAGTGGGCTCCATTGAGAAAATCTCATTCTCCTTTAGATAATCTAAGAATCTTGATATTAAATATTCTCCCCTTTGATCTAATCAAAAAGCTTTAATACTAAGTGCCAATTACTTTTCCACTGTATTCCTATGTATTTGAACTTTTCTAAGGCTTTAGATTTATACTTCATAATATAAATGTATCCAAATTGACTATAAATATTAGTGAAGGCGATGAAGTAAGAATAGTGTCCTCTCCCACTAACTCTTAGTGGTCCACAAACATCTGTATGAATCAAATCCAAAGGATTTGTGGAGCACTCCATTTATCCTATAAAGGGAGATTTGGTCATTTATCCCTTCAAACAAGATTTATAAGTAAGAAAGTCCTCAATGCTACTAACATTTAGTACTTTGGGAGCTTATGAGTTGTTCATCCTTTTTTTTTTCTTTTTTGTGGGAGATATGACCAAGTCTTGTATGCCATGAAATGGCATCTTCTTAGATATCTAATTGTCTTACTTAGTTGAAAGTGCATTAGTGATGGTTGAGAATCTAATATATACAATCCTTTATTAAGTGTATCATAAGCAATTAAAGAACTCATTCTTTAATGCCTTCAATCTCCCATTTTATGTAGAAGGATCAAATCTTGCATTATCTAACATGGGAATTAAAATTATGTTCTCAACAATATATGGTACTTTATAACGAAGGTTGAACACAATTATGGAATTCTCTAAGTCTAAATTATTATACGTCTTTGGCTTAGGTTGCAACTCTTGCTCATTTGCCAAGGCGCTAAACCATATCCACATCACTTAGTTCTATTCTTTTTTCAATTCTTAGTAACAACTTACAAAGAAAAAAACCACATGTGATATCATATATCCATGAGAAAGAATTTATTCTAAAATGCACTTCAATAAAGTATGTACCCTTCTTAAAGGTTGCAGGATAACCCACGTAAACAACTTCCAATGGCCTACTAGCCAAAGTAGAAACAAATAATGTTGACTATATCCTTTATAATCTTCTTGACTCCTCCGAGTGCCTTTGATAGTTGTTTTCCCTTAGAGAAAGAACATTTCTTCCCTTTATCTCCCTTTCTAGCACCCTTTGGGCCCATAGACTTGGAGGAAGAAACAAGGGTCAAAGTAGTCTCCTTCTAGATCAACACTTTGATTAATAAAACTCGTCAAGGATGTGAGGATCAAATCCTCATGGAGATCATTGTCCATTACTATGTTTAAGTAGAAAAAGCTACTCCAAGCCCAATCATCTTTATATTGTAGTTGATGACACATGACTTCACATCCATCCTAACTTGAAAAGTTTCCTTTGACAACATGAACTTCTCATACCTCATTTGCTTTATAACTCTTTGTAAATTTTAATAAGATACTATTCATGTGTCCTTGAGACTTTTAAAGTTTGTAGATGCTATCTGAGATTAAGGAATAGGACAATCCTAAACCCAATTTGTGAACTTTTCATGTATCTCTAGATCTACATTAATCCTAAAGGAATTAGGAGTACCATGATATATGATCTATATTTGCTTCTAGGAATCTGGAACGATTTTTGAGGTTAAGTCAATTGTGGAAATTTGGCCTAGTTGGTTTATTAGTTTCCAAAATAATGTTGAGCTGAATTTTAGCCATTCTTGAAATTTTACAAGTCCTCAAAGGTGAAAAAGAGAATATGCATGTGATTAAATTTGATATTAAAACATGTATATGGTCTTCAAGTATGTTTTTCTCCTACTATTTTATCAAATCATTCACCCCTAAGAAGAATTTGAGAAATAATATTTTCTAGTGAGAATCAAGATTTTAAGGACTTGCAAATAGACCCACAACTTGTGTGACATCCACAAACAATCTAAACGTAAACAACTTTTGCTAATTGCATCTCATGCAATTCTTGATATATTCTGCTTCACTCTTCATGTAGACCTACGACTCGTGCGACACCTACACTATTAGGTGTTAAGTAGAACCTACCAATCAAAATTCTTTTTGATATGGCCCCACAACATCCCATGACTCATGTGCCAATGCATGGGGGTTCTCAAATCAAAGGTGCATCTCATGCAAAGTATATGATCACAGCTTTTCATTATAAGTGTGACCCATGACTCATGAGATATCACACAAATAACAGTAGCATTGACATGCCACATACTATTAGCAGAAGGCATGGATTAATTAAAAATCTTTTAATATGTATCCATTTTGACTTAATATTTGAAAAGCACTTAAACATTCTAAGTAGAGGGATTTTGCTTACAAAGATCTCATCATTTTATCTTCTTTTTTAGGTTCTCTAATCATGCATTTTATACATTAATAGGATATGAAAAGCGTAAATAAGTAAGTACACCTAGTATGCTCCTAGGGTGGGATGACCATGAGCTTAACCAAGTGATGCACTTAGAGCCATAGGTGCTTTACTCGGTTAAGTGAGTTGATTAAACTAAACTATTACATAAGTATATCCCATACATTCATGGGTTTTCAAGCCTCCTTGGATTCTCTTTACTCATAACTTTTCCAACAGAAAGAAAACATTACTCCTAGTAATTCTACTCTCATAACTTTTACAAGAAAGAACAAGAGGCATGCAAACCCTATTTAATACAACCTATTTCAACAACTTGAAATAAATAAAATCAATATTAAAGGCTCATGATCATCCCCATTTATTCATCATTCATTCAACAATTAAATGAACAATAAATAAATCTAAAATTAACAATTAATTCCAACAATTAAATGCTTATCTCATAAACAAATAATTGGCCAAGAGAAAATAAGCATAACCATTATGCATCTCATTTTTCAATAATTGGAGATTAACTTTAACAAGATTTAAGAAGCAATTAAAAATGTCAAACATAGTTTTGAGAACTTGCACAACACTTGTGCATCCATTATGTGTGATTTAAATGATTTTTAGTCACTTAAGGAACCAAACGAAGGCTCAAAACTTGATCAACACAAAACATGGGACTGCTGGCCAAGGCAAGCTCATGGCTAGGCAGAAACTTTCAGCCACTGCCCCGTTGTGGCTGCCATGTGCCGACAGCACCCCTGTTTTGGGATCAAAACCGAGTCAAACCTGTTTTGGCTCAACTTTTGTGTACCAAAAACTATAAACACCTTCTAAACATTAAAGCACACATTATGGATGAAATTTCAGATCTAAAACACCTTTCAAAACTAAAATTTCAAGTGCTCAATCATGCTTCAAAAATCAAGTTCAAGTGAGAATCAAATTCTCCAAAAATCTCCAACCAAACTTTGATCTCATTGGATCCAAAAATAACCAAAACTATTTCAACCATAAAACAACATAGTATATCAACATATAACATCAATTAATGCCAAATAAACATTCAACATTAATCACTATGAATTAAAACATACTAATGATATGAATTAACACTTAAATCGCATAATGGCATGCTTTCAATTCATCAATCAAGGAGCCCCACACAACATCAACCAAACATTCTAATCCATCAAATGAATTGAGAGTTTGGTGATCTAGATTAATCCATCATATGAATCAATCAACCAAGAAAAATCCAAATCTAAGCATGATTTGCGCTGGGGTACCACTTGAAAGCAAGTAAAGCATTAGAATTCAATTATCAAAACTTCAGAAACATGAAATTAACTAGCGCTTACAAGCATACCAAAGATCAAATTATGCTAGGGATTTATATTTGGTGAGAGCATTACCTTGAAAAGAAAAATCTAAGGAGAGATTTGTGAACTCTTCACAATTTCAAAAACGATCTGCTACTACCAAAGTTGGAAGAGTGTGAAAATCGCCACACCAAAAATCCTCCAAAAATTCTGAAAAAATTACTAGATCTTTTCAACACCTTGAAGAACTCACTTGAAAAAATGTGGACCAAAAATATTTTTGGAATTCCCAGGAGAAATTTTCCAAATCAAACTTTGTGCAAGTGGATCTCCAAATCAAGCGAACTCACTTGCTTGCCTCTATTGTTATAATCCACAAGCCAATTAAATATTCCAAAATATCCAATCTATAAGCTAGAATAAGAAAGTAGATTTGCAGTAGTGGAGGCCAATTTTAGGTAGGAAAGAAGAAAAAGAGAGAACAACTTTCAACATATGAATGCAATGCTTGCAAGGGGTTTTTTGAGGGAAATTGTAAAGAATCTAATTCTTCACAAATGGTGTCATATGGTGACCGATCTTGTCTCTATATATCTATATATAGATGCTGAATGGTGTGATACCAAGGTAGTATCACACCTTCCATGAGGAGGGCCGGCCAAGTGGGGTGCCATGGTGGCAAATTAAATTCAAATCTTATTTAAATTTCATGTGCATTTTAATTACATTTGAAATCTAATTCCAAATTAATTAAGATACTAATTTAAATAAACTCTTCATTTGAATTTTTCCTCCAAAATTCAGTCTTTCCATTAATTAAATTAAAGAGCATTAATTAAATTAAACTCTTTAATTTAATTAATTATCCTTTGACTTAACTCTTTAAGTTGAACTAGCTTAACTATTTAAGCTTAATTTGTTAACTTAACTCTTTAAGTTAACTTGACCAATTGATGGTTATGTTGGCACCAAATAATTAACTCCTTAAGTAGTGATCTAATTTAACTCCTTAAATTAATTGATTAGTTTAACACATAAATTAATTAAGCTAAAAATGACCTTCAAAATTGGCACTATAAAATCAAACCATTAGGAGTTGATTTTCTAACACTTAGAAAGTTTTCTCCATTAATTAGGAAGCTAATTGGATTTCGTGTATGACCTAATAGGTTTTACCATTTATTGAACATGGGCTCACAACTCCTTGTGACTTTTGAATATCTTATATTCATTTTAGTTCGAAACTCCTTTTAAACTAATCGAATCAATTCAATTAATCTTATTAATTTAAGAGTACTCAATCTCCATGGTTGATATCCAACCTCAAGCCCATGGAGCCCAACTAATTGGTTGAAATAGATATTCTAGAGAACCATCATCGCTCTACACGTACCATGCAAATACAATCTTTCTATTTTTTATCTCCCAAAAGAGGCCTAGGGAAAGATATTTGTCGGCTCCCTAATAGCCTTGATACTATATCTCTATTCTCAATGTTCCTTTTTCAAATTATCACACCACCTTGTGCAAGAATATTTAGAAATCGATCATTATATAATACGCAGGAGATGCATTCACCCTTCACAACAGTAAGGAGTTGAATTCTATCTTGGATCTCACAAACCTCCATACCAAGTAGCTCATACCTAATCTCAACCCAAAAGACCCTCTAGGTGGTTAAGGAAGAGTCAAAGCATAAGGATCAGATAGAAGGTTACCATAGATCCTCAGGTCAGAAGACTAATAATATGCACTAGTATAAGTAGAAGAACTAGCCACTACCAACTGACCACTACGGCTATCTAGTGGATTCTTTGGTAGGTCTTCAGTGCCTTGTTCTCTGATAAGCACCCACTAATATGCATCCGTATCTCATACAATCATTCATGAAATGAAGCAATAGCCAACTCTTGGATTTCTACATCATTAGTGCAAGTCCATCTATATCTTAGATGCCCTATCTCTTAATATTTTATGACTTGGAAGATTTAAGATCACAATCATGCGAGACTTATTTCATGGTCAACGAACCAAGTCTCATAGTTTTAGGTGATCTAAGGACTTTATCCAGATGCCAGTAAAGTGAAATAAATCATAAGATGAAAATGGCCATATAAAGAATATCATTCAATCGACATTGTGTTTACAAAGAAATAGCTTTTACAAGGCTAATTTGATTGGCTTGCAGGATACTATTCCAACATTTGTCGCATCAAGGTGTTTTATGCGTTGTTGCATGCATTGAATTGAGCATCATCTCTATCTTTGGAAAAGTAAGTACATAAACACGAAAAATAATTACACAACATTAGCAAACTAAATACATAAAAGCAGTCTTGGAGTAAATAACTACCCAAAATGGATACTTTTTTTCAATTTTTGGTATCATTCTCAATACATAAGAGATTAAATTCAATTCAATTCACCATAATCTGGCCTTTGCATGATCATAAGACCATGGTGTGTCATCATCAGTACATTAGGAATTTTTGATACCATCCATGAACAACTTTACACTACTGTGAAAGAGAGGGCAAGTATTTTGATATAGGTGTTTATGTTCCAAATTATTTCAACATATGTGTATCTAAATCATTTCTTCAGCAAACTATGGTTTTATTGCATCAGGTGTCTTGTGTGTTATTGCACACATTGAATTGAACTTTATCTCGGCCTTTGAAAAAACAAGTACATAAACACAAAAAAGTACATACTATTAGCAAACTAAGTACATAAATGCAGTTCTAGAGTCATAATTACCAAAAGTAGGTATTTTTTTTGCTGATTTTTAGTATCATTCTTAGTATATAAGGGATTGAGTTCAATTCGATCTAGTCTAGCTATTGCATGATCATAAGACCATGGCGTGTCATTATCAGAACATTTTGGATGTCCGCTATAGTGCCCCCTATCGGGATGACCCCTAGCTGAGGCACCATTCAATTCAGTCTTAATTCAAAATCCATAATAAACAATATGCCCTCAAAATATTTCAAACTTATTAGAAAGAGTAGTGGATTTGAAACTTAAACGACCTCAACAAAAGCATTAGAGTTAGAAACACACTTCTACCTAATCAACGTATACAAAATACTATGACATACATAAAAGTTTCAAGTACATACCATCAATATTTTTGAATTGTTAAACACAATATATATACCCTGCAGATGATAAATTCAGACTTAACATATCACAACATCTCTTAGATTTACAAAACGTGCCAAAGTATGCTCATAAGTAATGTACTTGACTATTCTAGTACAAAATCATATTTGCCGACCCAACTGAAAGCCCAAGCTTATCATTTAATCCTATCTAAGAAAAATTAAGATAAAATGGGTGATAAGTCCAAAGGACTTAGTGAGGTATATTTAATAAGGAACAATAAGGATCTGTTCTGGACGAATCAACCCAACAATCATCACTCAATTTTTAATATAGAACATATCAAGAACAAATAGAACAAATAATAGCAAGACCAATAGAAGGACAATAACAATTCTAAAGAACAAACCATATCAAATTTAGTATTTCTAGTAGGTACTAGCTCGAGGTTGTATTGGTTGGCTATAACAGCCCAAATCATCTCAACCAATCCTGCTCAGGAGGCATAGAGTATCTCAACAGATTACAGTTAGGAGAAAATACAGACAGCTCATTTGACCTAGACAACTGCTCGATCTAGACCAAGAAACTTTACCACCCTTGATGCTCCATAAGTAAGGTACAAATAATCAGAATATGAATAAGAGCATAACGAATTTATCAAATTCACCTTATCATAAGTTTTGAGCTTACCGCTTATCTCATGCACCCAGCAAGGATTAATGTCCCGTTGCATAATCTAAGAGTTTCGGGCCTATCACTTATCCTATGCACCTAGCAAGGATTAACGCCCTGTCACTTAATATAAGAGTTCCGAGCTTACTGCTTATCTCATGCACACAGCAAGGATTAATGTCCCGATACTCCCAAATAACAATCACAAACAATAACAGATAGTCGAACAGATGGATAACAGATAAGCAAATAACAAATAGACAAGAACAAGTGCAAGATAAATAATAATCAGAAGTTCTGGGCACCAGAACATACATGAATCAAAATCAAACTCAATAGATAACCCTCATAGGGGTGTACAAATTAGATAACAAATAACAGATAACAGATCAGATTTCAAACAATCAGAATATGTAAGGAAATAGAAAACCCACACAAGGGCCTATCACAAAAGAAAATAGAAATATTTGAGGCCAAAGTAGCAAAATCTCACAGGGTTTCCAACAATTTAGGAGTAAGTAAATAAAGCAATATTCTAGGATGGGGAACCCTCACCTCTTGTAGTCCCAAATAGCAACAGTCAAAATCAATTCTACTATTCATCAGTGCCTAGCTCGTTGACACCTAATCAAGAAAATATGCCACGAATCAAATTTCTTGTTCAATCCCAATAACCTTACAGAAATGCATCAAGCATTCTAAGGCCTCATTTAACACCAGGATATTACAAAATTTTTCAAAATTAATATTTACGCATAAATCCTTAGTCAAATTCCCATTCCAACACCATTTAACTTATAATGATTCTTGATATCAAAATTTATTTTCAATTTATTATTAACCAACATACAAGTCCAAAATCATAACTCCCATTACCTTATTCCTCGCATAGGAAAATAATCATCGAAATACTTGAGTGTAACACCCCTAAAATTTTATTTATTTTAATTATAATATACGATTTTATCGTTATTTAAATATTTTATGAATTTCTCATTTTAATTATTTTAAAAGTTGTATGGGTCAAATTATAATTTTTATAGACTTAATTGTGTATACTTTTGATCAATTTGGGGTTAATCATAATTTTCTAAAAATTTGGGGAAAAATTGTATAATTTAAATATTTTATTAAAAAAAACCAAAATTTAGATTTTTGGTCATCGGGCAGGGATCCTTTTCCTTAATTTTCCTTCTTTTTTCTTTCTTTCATTTTCTTCTCTTTTTTCTCTCTTTTTTTTTGTTTTTTCTTCACCGAGATTTTGCCACCATCTCCGACCATTTTTCGACGGCCTTTCTTCCACTCCAAACCAACCAAATTCTTTCCCTCACCAAAACCAACACCTCGTACACCTTAGAACCACCAACCAAGTGGCCAAGCAATGATGAACGAAAAAAAACTGAGACATGCATGTCATGTGATTGCTGGGTTTTTTCTTTTCTAGTGACTATTCTCCATTCCGAGGGTAGGGTTAGGAAGCTCTTGATGAGAGAAACGCAATGGTACCATTGCATGGAGATTTCGATGATGGCAAGGCGGTGATCAGAGCTCATCAGAGAAAAGGAAAAAATAGCAATTTTTTGCCCATTCCAGTATGTACACTACTTGAAATTGGAAACAAAAGGTGGCGTTGGAATTGCAATGAGAGGAACAACCTACTGGTGAAGTCTCATTTTTTGGCAGCGGTAGAGAGACAGTCTCCTTTCTCAATGTGGTATCGTCTCGGTGCTTTCGATTTGTGATTTTGAGCTTTCATTAGTGAGATTGGATAGTTTATGTGATTATTGCATGTTATATATATATATATATATATGCATACATGATTGTAGTTGTTAGTTTTATCCAGGTTTAGCCTTTAAGTTGATATAGATATTTCGATGATTATTTTCCTATGTGAGGAATAAAGTAATAGGAGACATGATTTCGGACTCATATGTCGGTTAATAATAAATTGAAAATAAATTTTGATATTGAGAATCATTATAAGTTAACTGGTGCTGGAATGGGAATTTGACTAAGGATTTATGCGTAAATATTGATTTTGAAGAATTTTGTAATATCTTGGTGTTAAATGAGGCCTTAGAATGCTTGATGCATTTCTATAAGGTTATTAGGATAGAACAAGAAATTTGATTCATGGCATATTTTCTTGATTGGGTGTCAACGAGCTAGGCACCGACGAACAGTTGAGTTGATTTTGATTGTTGCTATTTGGGACTACAAGAGGTGAGGGTTCTCCTATCCTGGGTTATTACTTTGTTTACTTACTCCTAAATTATTGGAAACCCTATGAGGTTTTACCACTTTGGCCTCGAATATTTCTATTTGTTCTTGTGATAAGCCCTTGTGTAGGTTTTCTATTTTTGTATGTGTTCTGATTGTTTGAAATCTGATATGTTATCTGTTATTTGTTATCTAATTTGTACACCCCTGTGAGGGTTAGCTGTTGAGTTTGATTCTGATTCCTATATGTTCTAGCACCCAGAACTTTCGATTGTTATTTGTTTTGCACTTGTTCTCGTCTATTTGTTACCTAGTTGTCTGTTATCTATCCATTTAGCTATTTGTTACTGTTTGTGATTGTTATTTGGGAGTAATGGGATGTTAATCCTTGTTGTGTGCATGAGATAAGCGATTAGCCCGAAACTCTTATATTAAGTGACAAGACGTTAATCCTTGCTGGGTGCATAGGATAAGTGGTAGGCCTAAAACTCTTAGATTAAGCAATGAGATGTTAATCCTTGTCAGGTGTATGAGATAAGTGGTAAGCCCGAAACTTATGATAAGGTGAATTTGATAAGTCTATTATGCTTTGATTCATATTCTGATTGTTTGTACCCTACTCATAGAGCATCAAGGGTGGTAAAGTTTCTTGGTCTAGGTCGGGCAGTTGTCCAGGTCAAACGAGCTATGTGTATTTCCTCCAACTATGATCGATTGAGATGCTCTATACCTTTCGAGCAGGATTGGTTGAGATGATCTCAGGCCGTTCGAGCTAACCAGTAAAACCTTGAGCTAGTACCTACTAAGTCCTTTGGACTTGTCACCCATTTTGTCTTAATGTTTCTTAGACAGGATTGAATGATAAGCTTGAACTTGAAGTTGGGTTGGCAAATATGATTTTGTACTAGAATAGCTAAGTGCATTGCTTATAATCATACTTTGGCACATTTTGTAAATCCAAGAGATGTTGTGATGTGTTAAGTCTGAATTTTTCATCTGCAGGGTATATATATTATGTTAAACATTTCGGAAATATTGATGGTATGTACTTGGAACTTTTATGTATGTTATAGTATTTTGTATAAGTTGATTAGATGGAAGTGTGTTGTTAACTTTGATGCTTTTGTTGAGGTTGTTTAAGTTTGAAATCCACTGCTCTTTCTGTTGAGTTTGAAATACTTTGAGGGCTTATTGTTTATTATGGATTTTGAATTAAGACTTAATTGAATGGTGCCTCAGCTAAGGGTCATCCCAATAGGGGGCGCTATAGATCCGCTACTATCTATAAACGATTTCACACTACTATGAATGAGAGCGCAAGGATTAGATGTAGGTGTTCGTGTTTTAAACCATTTCAACATTTGTGTATCTAAACTATTTCTTCAACATGTGTGTATCTAAACCAAGGTTTTGTCGCATAGAGGTGTCCGATTGTTTCACGTATCAAATCAAGCCAAATCTTGACCTTTGAAAAAGAAAGTACATTAACACAAAAAATAAGTACACAACATCAGCAAACTCAGTACATAAAGGCAATTCTAGAGTACATAACTACAAAAACTAGGTTTTTTTTTTGTTGATAAAATGATAAATAAATTTGGACAATAGCTCCAATGTAAACGTTTCTAATAGTTAACAAAAACACTCATTCATGATTTCTTTCACATTAAAACGATTATACAATATGTCCATATTTTACAATGTATACAACACCAATAACTCTATAAAACATTCTCTAATTAAAATACAATATAGTACAAATGTTACAATTTAACATATTCTTCAGACAAGAATGAATTTAGCAGTAGCTATAAGCACGTGTACAGTGTCTTTTTTCTAACCTATCTTCTTTAAAATCTTTATCTTCTTTGCATCCTCTTTTTCCTAGTTGAAGATAAATACACTCAATCAAAATATTATTTAAAAAGTAATGATAAATGGTACTACAAGTACAAATATACAATATCAATTTGCACTAATGGTAGGAAAGTGACTTTTATTCAATAGAAGCACAAGCTTACTTCCAAAACATATTTTGCAATGTGTTCTACCATCTTGTTCTACAACATACACAATTTATGTAAATCCACAACACACAATTTTATTACGTTCTATCATCTTAAAACTCCTACAACTACAATTGTGTAGATTGAGCAAAAGTATTGAATATCAGAGTGGAAGTGCTAGATTACACTAATCTGGTATTTATAAGTGGACTACTAAGTATGATAATATATAATTAAAGTATCTTATTAAGGAGGAAGAACATATAACAATTAGGTACTAATGAAAACACATCGAAAGTATAACAAATAATTAATGCAACACTAATTTGAAAATATGAAGAAACTTATCAATACATATAATAGATTTTCCTTCCACATCTTTCTAGTTCATTCTTTAGGACAACCATCATATCAACGATACCATTTTAAGCAAAATATGCAATCATATCATATTCAAAACATCATTTTCAATATCCAAAATTACATACATCTTCTAATGTGGAGCAAAATATTGTAATTTATTGAGCTCAAAACTAATTCCATGCTATTTGTTCCCAATCTGAAACAATAACTTTATCAAACTCATACTTTCAATAATTGACAGAATATAGAGTTCTTCATTGTACACACAACTTCCTAATAGCTAAGTTTTAGCATCTGGGCCACTAGCAGACATTAGTATTACACTCAAATTGTGAATTCTTACCTTTTTCCACCTGATGTTGTGTGATTAATAAACTCCAAATCAAAATAAAATGGTGATAAATGGACTAAGGATGTTTCCAAACCAATTTGACAATGGAAAAAGAAAAAAAATGCCTTGTTGTTCATGGCAAAAAGCCACAAGACAGAAGAAAGCATGAAGAGAGAGAAGGAATTCTTATGTCTCATAAACAAAAAGAAAAAGAAGAGACAATAAGATTTTGGGGGGTATTTCGGACAAAATAAGTGCATGGGTAGCCAAATAAAAATATAAATTTCAATTAGGGATTAAAATAAAGAAAAGAGTGGAAGGGGACTAATTCCTAAAGAGAAAGTCAGTTTGGGGATTTATAAATAAGAAGCCCATTCTATATTACCTTTTTTTTTCTTTTTCTTTTTTTGGTTTCCTTTGGTCGTTCTCAGTAATAATTATATTGATTTACACATATTAATCAAGAAACTATTTCTAATATTCAAAATGGATAGTATCATAAATTGATTGAAAATAGACTCACATAGAACTTTTCAATCCAAACAATAGTGATGTTACTTTCAGTGATTAGCTTCAAACAAACCCTTGGAGAAATGTATAAAAAAATCCAAAAAAAAAAAAATGAAAACGAAAAATGGACATTTGGCTTATTTTCATTTGCATCATTTTAAAAATGTTGGAAAGTAGTTAGTGGAAATGAGTTGAAATGAGTTTATTTCGATAGATTGTTGGAAAAGTAATAATTATGTTGGTTTTAGTAGGTTGTAGGTAGAGAGAGATAGAAATAATGGAATAAAAAGAGAAGAGACGTAGGTCATTGGGGAATGCGTTTGAAAATAAAAATGAAAATGTTGTGATATGAGCATTGGGGGCCAAAATGAAGATTGCAACCTATCAATGGGACCTATCCCAAGAGCAAAAGCAAGGAAACTGAAAGATGGCTTTGCAAATTTGACTAAGTTATTTGTTGAAAAGATGCATCAAGAATGGGCTAAGAAAAATAAGAACATGCCAAGAATCCAAAAGAATGAAGTTGGATAGCCCATCACCTTATGCTTGGTGTATAAAGCTTGAAAAGGCCCAAGAAGGCCAAAATAAGTCCCAAACGTGTAGGACTCACTGAGAAAAGAAGAAGTTGTGATCAAGTCAAACTCTTATTTCTAATTAAATTTAAACTTGGATTATTATTCATAGGCTTAGTTTATATCTTGTTTTAATTAGGGCTTGAAAAGAGACTATAAATACTCTCTTAAAAATGTGTATGGCAGATTTTGGATGAATTTTGACTTATTTTCTATGTTTTTCTCTCAAAAAAAGCCACAATGTTGCTTGTTGCATTAAGAAATTGAATATGCTCTTTCAAGGTACTAATTCCTGCGAGTATTTATTAAATTTTCTAATTCTTATTCCCAATTATTTGCGTTTCTAAGATCAGGTATCTTAGAAGTTCAATAGGGAAGGTTTTTATTTTGGGATTCGTTCAATGTCAATTTGTGTGTTTGGGGTTTCTGGATCAATATATCTTTGGGGTTCCACATCATGTTAGGTGAAAATGTGTAAAAAGTGATGTGTTTTATTTTTGAAATAATAAAAAATATAAAAATGGACTTTGAAAATGAAATTAGCTAGGGTAGGCCTTTTGCACAACTCTAAAAGTTTTGAAAGTTTGGTGGCTAATTTATAATGAACTTTTAGAAGAAACCATATCTTGGTAAATCTATTTTCAAAAGCAAATTAATATTAGTGCCTTTTGAACTTATTTGCAATTGGTGGCCGCCAAAGTGCATTTTCACTGAATACTTCACGATTCATTCTATGCTACACTAAATGCACAACATCAATTATGGCAGAAATGAATATTACTTTTTAATGATTTATTTTTTTTATTTTTCCAAATTATCGTTTCTACTACATGTTACATTTTTTAAACTTAATTTGTTTGAATGCCACATCTACTTTCTTTTCTCATATTTTAAAATTTTAAAAAACACAATAAATTTGGTGAATTCCATTCCTTTTCTTTATTAAATCTAAATACATTATTATGTTTTTATATTATATAATAATGAATTAATAATTATCAATTAATAATTCATAATAATAAATTATTGATAAATAATTATTGCATTTCATACGACTCAAATCCAAAATCTTAAAATATTGAAATCTCAATTTGTTGTTATTCCAAAAGAATTCTTTAGCGTAATAGGTGGATGTCTCAAAATTTTCAAAAGCCAAATTTCTAAAAGAAATTCTTTTAGAAAGTATTTAAATATGCTTCTATAACTTTAAACATATGGTATTTATATGTAGCAAATTCTACAAATATTGGAATAATTATAAACATTTTTTTTTAAACTATAACTAAGGTCATAAGTGCATGAAACTTTTAGGGTCCATTTGGCTTCATTTTCAAATTCCATTTCATATTCTACTATTTGAAAATTAAAACACATCACTTTGTAAACATTTTCACCTAACATATTTTTATTTTTGCTTTCAAAACTCATTTCCAAACAACATAGATATCTTCTTCCAATAACCTACATACTTCTCTTTCTCTATTATTATTACTACTAGTATCTCTCTCCATCTGTAACCTCCTAAACCTAGCATAATCATTATTTTATCAACAATCTATTCAAATATAAAATTATTTTCAATTTATTTTCACTAGCTATTTTTTCAAATTTTGAAAGTAATGGATATGAAAACTAAATTGAAAATAAAACTGAATGGGCCCTCAAGTGAGATGATATATTAGTATGTTTGAAATTTAGTACTTCTTCTATTTACTTCTAATAACAAGGTAAATAAACATAATAATAAAGCATTTTTTTTAAATTTATATAAAATAAATATGTATCCATTTCTGCCTTTCCTAGGGTACAACACTGGGTGCGGCATCAATTCAATCTCATGAAATCAAGAGCACAAGGAGGAAGGACAATCATTCTTACTCAAGCTTATATAAAATATTTTATATATATCGCCTATGTTTTTTTCTATGGATTGGGCTCTCTTTATCAACTTGGTGGATCAGTTAACCAAAAATATGGGCTTAAAAGATAGAAAAGGAGTGTGGATAGAATCCTGCAATCAGAGAACAAACATCATGCTAACCGAAAGGGTCCCCGACTATGATCCTTTGATGCTTAAATCAGAAGATAATTGATCAAAAAGTGATTTGACAGAGTAACGGCTTAATGAGTGCATAAAACATACCTTTGTCTCTACAATGAGGGTATTTATAGTGGTTTCCATCTAGGAGAGAGGTTGAAAAGACAGTATTATCCCTACCCTTTAATAATGTTTCTTCCTTTTTTGTAGGGACATTGTAGATCTTTTTAGTTGGTTGGCCAGCATGCTTTTAACCAATTGAAAAGAAGAGGGTGCCATTACTATCATTAATGTGGAGGTGACTAGTTGATGGAGTCATTAATGTGAATAGACTGGTAGTTTGGCCACATTAAATACGTATGTGACTAGTAGTAAATGTTGTAATTAATTTAGCAGCAATTGGGAGCATTGCTTCTTTACATTTCACTCAACTACACCTGGTTAGAAAGGTTTAGCATGTTAAGGGTTAGAGCTCTCATTAGCTATTGAGCAAGATCAATAGTCTCTTGTCAGCAATCGATATTAAGTGCCTACACTTGTGCTCATGTATTGATTTTGAGCTTGAAATAATGCCATTAAATGTTGAGTCAATCATGTCAGGATTGTTGATAATACCCATATCATAAGCCCTCCTTACTCCTTAATCTAATCTACCTTATAGAATGTGGGAGTAAGGAGTTTTTGATTCCAGCCTGAGAATTTCAATGCCGACTAGGGTTTTTAATTATGGGAATTACTAAGTGATTTTAGATAGTTACCTTAGAAAGTTACACATATTACCAGTGGTTACACATGAAATAGCCAGTAGCAACTTGTTGGCATGCCTAGGTCGGCCTTATAAATAGTCTGTTTGACTACTCATTTACCACTTTTACTACATCATCAAGTGTCAAGCTCCAAAATTTTTTGATTGAGTAATGATATCCTAAAAAACCTCTGCTTATTATTTTTCAGTCATTCTCAACTCTCGTTGACCTTCTCATAAGTCCTTTCTAACTTTCTAAGCTTATTTCTACATATTACAATTTATGAGCGAGATAAGGGTGAGTTGATTGATTCTGAGATGAATTAATCGCCAGAGAGTTTGCCTAATGAAAGCAATGGTTTATCATCAGACTCCTTTAATAGTAGGAAGATTACTTTCAAATGTTTTGAGAAAAAGAGTGGGAATAAGCAGAAAGTAGAGGTCAATGAAAAAGTAGGACCTTCTAGTCCTGTGGTCGAAGAGGCTGGCCTATTGGCCCCCATAGTCAATGAGAAAGGGCTTTCTGGAGAGGTACCTTAACCTTTAATGTCAAGGAAAAGGTTATTTACGATAGTATATTATAGCAAAATAGTGTAGAGACAATTTAAGATTAATTAGACAAAAATACTATACTCCTAATGAATTCGAGTATATTAGGCCTAAAGCTAGCAATAGAATGAATGTGCCCCCATAAGGTTGTATCACTGTGTTCAAGGATTCTTTAAAGTACAGTCCTAGGTTTTAATCACACAACCTATAGTTGACCTGCTTTTAGGTCCTCAAGTTTGTATAACCTAACTTATGCCTAACTACTTTTCGATAATATACATTTTTGTATTCATAATGATGATCTATAATTAGCCTCTTTCATTTGTGAGTTTTAGTAATTCATTTCATCTCCCCATGTCTTAGAAGTTGGGGAGTATAAAAAAGTTAGGCTTTTACTATTTAATCACCCACCCTCACTAAAAGATTTGTGTGACTCTCTTTTCTTCACATGGTCAAGCTTATAAGATGATGTATTTCTTTGTGTGTGCTCCCAATAGAGGCAATTTTAATATCCCTATGGGTTTGTTGAGGGGGTGAGTTGAGATACTTGTGAATAAAAAATTGACCTAACATAATACATTTATCCAAAACTTGATTAATTTTGGAGATAAAAAGGTAGCCAAGTTTACTAAAGAGAGTAATATGGTGTTAGTATGTTTGTTAACCACCCAATTAACGTTGCCACCTAATGTACGTATAGGTAGAGTTGTTTCTATTGCATTGATGTTGATTTAGATATAATGTGTTTGTTGATATTAGGTTTTGTGATTTATTCTATGAGCCGATTGATCATGGATAGAGCATGACAACTAGCTATGGCTAGGCAGCAAAAGGCCCAAGAACAATATGAGACTACTACTGCCTATTGAAAAGTGGCATCCTAGGCTGCTCAGTCTGATCATGCACTATCTACTACTCTACTACTACCATACAAAGCATAGCCAAAGCAACTAACCTTGTAGCCTACCCAAAAATAAAGGCTATAGAAGTTGAGGGCAAGGTCTATCTGCGCTCATGAAGAAAACTATTGCCAATAAGGGAAAGGGGAAAATAATTGCCCTTGATGCTACTGCTTATGGATTATTACCTAATAAAGTACTATTTCAACTACCTAAGTTTCCTAAGTCACAATTTGAGCCTTGGATTGGAGTATCAAACACTACATCTACGATAGTTATGGGGACGATAGGTGTGACCCTACTAAAGATGCTGACAGCTGGTTTTTTTGTCAAAGACCAGAAAGAGATGCTCAAACTACAACAGATCAATACCTTTAAAGCATTTTCCTATCACTCTAACATGATAATATTCGAGTTCCTAGTCAACTCTTGTAACATTTGTTTTTATGTGTAGATAACACTTTTATTAATGCATGCATGTTAGGCAATAGGGTTATAATCTACATTGGTAATTTGAGCTATCCCATGTCAAAAATGGCCAATGGCAAGAGAAGTAAGAACAATTACAAAAGAAGCAATACGAGCTATTAAAGACTAAAGTTAATTCTCTTGAGTTGAGCATTGAAGAGCTAATGAAACAACTTAAGGAAAAAGGACGTGGTGCTGCTGCTGCTATGGCAAGTAAAAGTTGCTTGGAGATTTGCTTAAGAAGTTAAGATATGAGGTTGAGGAGGCCTCTCTTTTCGATTAGGTATAGGGGTATGATTTTTTCCTTCATTATACAAGGACTAAATTCTTCAAGGTATTGATTAACATTTGCAAGGATGTAGTATTGCAATTCATGCTGAGTCCTGCTTTTATTGATGCCAATGTAGTATTCGACATGGATGATGCCAAGGTAAGGTTTAAAAAAGTGATAAAGTAGCTAGAGTTCTTAGGCTATCGAATTTGAGAGAAGGGCAAAGCTCAACTCAATATGTTTAAGAAGGAACAATTAAAAGATTATGTTGAAGTCACACTTGCTCAGGTGGAGAAAGCCCTTGCCCATGCCAAAGTTTTGAATGTGGGGAATGAGTTCGAGTTCATTAGCGACTTTGCCTTTCAGATCAAAAACAAAAAGATAGACATGGGGAAGTATTTCTCAGTTGTTGATTGCTAGTTTTTGGTCAATCAGGCCAAACCCCCTTAACCATCAAGGGCATCCCTTTTTGGATACAAATAGAAAGTTGAGGGCCCAAAGCAAGTTGTTGTGGTAGATACCACTGGCGAATATGAGCTCGATAAAGTTGTGGATAAGGTTGCAGTTGTTGCAGTAGAGGTGGCAACTTGACATAGTCAGGGTGAGAAAGACGGGTCGAGCTGATTGCTTTGATATTTTTTTGAGCATGTAAACAAATATCACTAATGGGCATTTGAGTGATTTTACTTCCTTTGATTGTTGGATGTTGGAATAATTTACTTTCCAATTCCAATTTTATTTTTCATCAATTTTGGAATCTTGCATTTACTTTCTATTAAGTCACATTCAATATCATGTCATAATATCATTCTTGTGATTAAATGTTCAATCAATTGAGGCCAATATATTTCATTTGTCAAATGGTTTAAGTCAAGTTACATTGCAACTAAATGATTAACTAATCATCAACTGTGCATTTCAAGAAGATTAGATCTCATGCTAATTGTTTTTACTTTATCATTATTAGATGATTTGATGAGAAGTCAAGTTCTCATTATAAAATAAAATTACAATTATGCGTTTTGAGAAGACTAAATCTCACGCGACTTGAAATACGTGAATGAGATTATAGGATCTCTTTTTACACATAAAATTTCTTCAAGTTTGTTGCATTCCAAAGTCAAGGTAGTTTATTCCCCTCTATATCAGCTATTTGGTAAAAGTTTGTTTTGGCTACCTTGACCAATGAGTAGGGGCCCTCCTACTTTAGGTTGAGTTTCTCAACATTCTTTAAGACTTCAACCTTTTTGAGAACAAAGTCTTGGATTTCAAAACTCCTTGGTCAAACACCTTATCATAATATTTTACCATGACCAATCTATACCTTTGTATTTTTGTGTAAGCTATTGATCATTTCTAGGTTAAATAGCGTCTTTGAGTTATTCCTGATTGGGTTGTAGTGTATTATCTGAGTTGTATGTAGTATCAATTTTGCTAGGACCACTGTTTCTAAACCATAGATAAGACTGTAAAGGTTGTGCCCAATAATGGTTCTTAAAGTTATTTTGTAGGCCCATAGTATGCCTAGGAGGTCATATGCCCAACCATTTTTAGATCCTTTTAGTAAAACTTTCATATGGTCTAGAATGGTTCTATTGGTGATCTTTGTTTGCCCATTTGGTTATGGGTTGCCCATCGATGTGATGTGTTGTCGTGTCCCAAGACTTTCACACCATTCCTTTATTTATTTGCTCTAGAATTGAGTTCCATTATCTAATATCAGCACTTTTGGCAAACTGAAATAGCAAATGATATTTTTTCATAAGAAACTTTTTATCGCCATGTTAGTTATTTTTGAAACGGCTTCTACATTAACCTATTCTTGTAAAATACTCAATTACAACTTTACTATATTTCTTTTGACCTATGGCCTTTGAGCTCATAATATCTATTTCCCATTGATGGAATGGCCATGTGATTTTGATTGAGACCAGTATTGAAACCGGATGATAACAAATGTTAACATGTACCTGGCAAGATGGGCATTCCGTAGCAAAGTCGAGCGTATCCTTCAGTAATGTTAGCCAAAAATATCCCTGCTTAACGATCCTGTGAGTAATGTTTAACTGCCAGACTAGTTGTCATAAATGCCTAAGTAGATCTATTTTAGCACTTCTGGCACTTCTGGCTTGTTATGGTACCAAAAAAGGACCTTTAAATAATTAGCTAAACTCATTGAGGGAAATTTGACTGCCCGACCTCTCTACCTCCAAGCTTTCACCTCATCTTTTTGTAGCTTTCCCTTCCTTAGGAAACTTTGATGTGATCTTGCCAACTAAGAGGTGATTCCTCAAGTTTTGATATTTAGTTTTAATCAAGCCCTTTATGGAAAGATTTTTTGTGACCAATGACATGATAGTACCTTCTCTAGTCTCTCTGGTTGAATTGGTGAATTTAGATTAGCACATCTGCCCTTTCATTTTTTTACTTAAAGACTTAACTGAGTGTACTTCTTGAATTGTTGTTGCAATCTCTGACCTCTGTGAGGTATCTATTCATGGATGCTTTCTTAGCTTCAAAGTTGCCTGTGAATTGCTTAGCGACCAATTGGGAATCTAGATAGCTACCAGATACTTGACTCCCATATCTATGGCTGTTCTTATACCTTCAATAAGTGGTTTGTATTCAGCTTCATTATTGGTCACTGGGAAGTTGAGTTTAATAATCAAGTCATATTTCTCTGCTTGGGGGGGGCACACAGAAATTTCCACTCTTTCCCCTGACAGTGTTGATGATCTGTCTACATATAAAGACCAAATGGGTAGCTATTGCTCAACCACTGTGGGGAGGTTGATGCGCTCAACGATGAAGTCTGCCAAAAGTTGGGCTTTAATAGCAGTTTGGGGTTAAAACTTGAAGTCAAATTTACCCAATTTAATATCCTATTTGGTTAGTCTTCCAAACGTATCCAATTTCGACAGTGCCTACTTTAGGGGCTAATTCATTAGAACAACAATAGAGTGAGATTGAAAGTAAGGTCTCAATTTTTTTGACTCCCTAATCAAAGCAAGAGTGAATTTTTTGATCTCCAAGTAATTGTGTTCAAGATCTTGTAAAGATGCAGTATATTTGTCAGTATGTGCCTTATTTTATAAACACGAAAACTGAACTTATTACTGCTATCAAGAATGTGAGGTAAAGGTACAGGGCCTCTATGACTAAAGGTGTGGCAAGTACTAGGGCTAGATAGGTATTATTTTAATTTGACTATGGCTTAGTCATATTCTCCAGTTCATTGGAACTTCTTTTCATTTCTGAAAATTTTGAAAAATGGTAAACTTTTCTTTACAAGTCAGGTAATGAATTGACCCAAGGTTACTATCCTTTGACTAATATTTGCATATCCCTAACCGTCTTTGGCGGTGAGATGTCTTATATTGCTTGAGTTTTTTATGGATTTGTTTAGATGTCACTTTAGCCGACCATGCATCCTCAAAATTTGCCTTCCCTAACTCTATATGTGCACTTGTTAGGGTCAAGCTTTATTCTGAAAACTCTTAATATGGAGAATGTATTGCCAAGGTTGACCAGATGGTTGGCTTCCTTCTCTATTTTGACAATCATGTCATCAACGTGGACTTATATTATGCAGCTGATCTCTTTCTTGAATATAAAATTTACCAATCTTATGTAAGTCCCTTCAGTATTTTTAAGGTTGAAGGGCATGACCAAAGAATAATGCAAGCTATTTAGAAACACAAATGAGATTTTATCTCTATCCTTAGGGACATAAAAATTTGATAATACCCTTGGAAAGCTTTCATCATAATTAAGAGATTGCAACATGTTGTTCAATTAACTAATAAACTTATTTGAGATAATAGGTAAGGACCTTTAGAGAATGGTTTATTCAAATCAATAAAATTACTATACATTCTCCGTGTGCCCTCATTTTTATAGACAAGAACTACATTATATAACCAACTAGGGTATTAAATTTCTACAATATAACCTATCTCTAAGATCTTGTTAACCTTCTCTTTAATGATCTAGTATTTTTCTACATTGAAAGTCCTGAGTTTTTGCTTGATTGGTTTGTAGGAAAGGTCAACATTGAGGTAATGGACAATGATCTGAGGATCAATTCCTTAGGGGTCAACCACAATCCAAGCAAAAATATCTATATTCCTTCTAAAGAAATCAATCAACATGCATTCCATGTTATTTCCCAGGTGAGTGTCTATTCATGTGGTCTTGTTGGGGTTCCCAAACTCCAGTTCTATGGCTTTGAATTCTTCAACTAGCTTGACCTTAGCTTCCTCTCTTTTTCTCTTTTTGTTCGTTGTTAGTCCTTGGGTTTCATTGTGGGGATGTCCTTTGAGGTTTCAATTGTGGATGAGTTTCCTATTCACTTACTTCTACAAAGATGATGTAACATCACTAAGCTTCTTTCACATTACAAAATAGTTCTCCAATTCTTGCCATTGTTGGGAATTCGACCTTCATGTGATAGATCAAAATAACTATCCTAAATTCATTCAAGACAGGTCTCTTAATTATGACATTGTAAGCAAATGGTGCATTAACCATATGATAGCTAATCATAAGAATCCATCTCTTGGGAACTTTGCAAATAAGGTGGACAAAACTTATAGACTCTACTAGAATAGTTTTGGATCCCCTAAACTTGATGAACATGTTACTAACTAGCTTGAATTTAAGCTTCCCTGGATTCATTCTTCTTAAGGTTGATAGAAAGATTATATTAGCGGAGCTGCTGTTGTCGACCAAGATTTTTCTTACCTCAAAGTTTGTGATTTCAATAATTACAACCAATAGGCAATCTAACTTGCTACCAACTCCTTGATGCCCCAAGCGCGAGAGGTCAAAATATGAAAAAAGATAAGCTCTAAACTAGTAGAAACCTAAAAGACTACTTTAGTTGGCAATGATTAGATTAATTCAAGTCACTGCTAGATCTGTCTCTTTGTTGTTTCAGAGGCTCGGCCACCCCTTGCCCTTCCTAAGTTGGTCCACTTGCAATGGTATCAGCCACACCTTGCAAGGGGGAACATTCATCCTCGACCTTCTTTTGCCCTTTGTCATCATTTCTTGTGCTAACCAACCATTCTCTATCGAGAGTTTGGTTGGTCATGCCTTCTTCTTGTCTAGCTTTTTAGTGAATGTACTTTTTCAAATAGCCTTGCTAAATGAGCTACTCAATTTCATCATAGAGGTTAAAGTAGTTCTCTGTATCATGGCCTTTTTGTTTATGGAAATGGCAATACTTTTTTAAGACTTTCATGGTGGCCATCTCATTGATTTTTCTAAATTTCATGAGGAGGTTGTCATTTTGGATGGCAAACAGAACTCCTTTCTCAGTGTGTTCAATGAAGTGTAGTTGTGAAATCTTTTAATAGGGGACTGATGACCATCTCTCTGTTGTCTTTTATCCTTCTTCTTTCCTTTTTTTTGTTGTCATTTTCTAGGTTCCCATATTCTATTTTGTTCATGTCCTCTTGGGTCTGACCTCTTTGTGAGGTTGAGTAGCTTCTCCATTGTTGGTGGTCATTCTCTAACTAGAGCATTGGTGCAATCCTTGTGCCTGAGTCTGAGAAACATTACATCAATCAAGAACTTGACTAAATATTTAAGTAGGCTCAAAATATTAATGATCAAGAACTGTTGGAAATTGGTCTTCCTTGACTAAATATTAAAGTTGGCTCAAAATATTAATTTCTAAGAAATTGATTATTGTCCTACACTATGCCACGGGCAGATATTAACAATGAGATTAAATTGACCAAAACTAATTTCAAATGAATGAAAAATTAACGGTCAAAGTAAGCTATTTGATAGTTGATTAAGAAGACCAGAAAAAAAGCCAATGGAATGGGAGAAGAGAAATTCTACCCCATATTGAAAGATGAATAAAAGGTAGACTAAAATAAATAACTCAAGTGTGGAGGAAAGGGATGAGCCCCTTAGGGATACCATAAGTATTTGGAAAGGAAAAGACCTACATGATAGTAGCTTCATTCCAAGCCCCACTTGCGCCGCCACCCCCACATGTCCGGCCTGCTGGCTTAAGCTTGGATCAAAGTGGCCTTCAGTTCAATATTAACTTTTTGGATTAAATTCAACTTGATTTAACTTTTGCCCTACTAAATAATTCTCCAGACAATGTTCAGCATTTGGATAGCTAAAAAATGAGTAATATTCTGGAAATACAAAATCAACGTGTGGAAAAGCTAAAATATGCATAACCCCTAATCTCCAACCATCAACAAATGTATCTAGACTGTATCTTTCAACTTTCCAGCATTGGAAAAAAGGCTGTCATTATTTGTTGCCATTTTATAGAAAACTTCAAAGAGAGTTCAGCACGCTTTAAACCCGAGTGATCAGACAGTTTGTAGTGCTGCTACTGTCTGATTTAGTCATTGTATTTAAGGAGATGATAGCCAGTTGCCATTAGCACTAGTGTAGGGCTAATTTGTTTTAAAAACAGGGAACTTCACTCTTACCTCGACTACCAACTGATCACAAAATTTCTATTGCCAAAAATAACATAAACTCAGATCATGAATTGCCAAAAATTGCACGATAAACATGAATTGATAGTAAAATGACAAAATTTGCAGGACCCCCCACGGATTGATTTTCAAGGATGTGGACTAAAAATGGCTTGGTAGCAGCAGGACAAAGGGTGGTTGCATGGTCTGACTCCCTGGTAAAGGTACAATCAATGTGTTAATCTCTACGTCTGCGTATGGATAAGCATATGTCCTTGGCCTGATGGCCTCCCCTCATTGTAATTCATTTGCGAGTATGTCCAAGTCCATCTCCCGTACTTCGATTGATGTAGACCAAATAGCTGCACTAATTTTCCTTTCTGCCCAAAAATTCCACTTGTATACTACTTTATCCTGAATTCAGTTTTAGATGCAAATTAATTAGGTCTGAATTAGAATTTTTTTTCCCTATATGCAAGTAAACAATTAAATGAACTAAGCTTGTCTTGATGTAGTTAAAGGGGAAAAACGAGTCCTGATTGGAAAAATGATTAACCAAGACAGCATGCGGTTGTGCATACAAGATTTGCGGATAATTTAAAAAATATAATACGTTTAGAAATGTGAATTTTTTGTACGATTTTAGAATTCACAATTTTTATTCGATTAATATGGACTGATCTATTTCTATTTGACCTATGTGCTTTGGAGGATTTCATTAAATTAGGCAACCTTAAAAAGATTTGCATGTCAAACGTCAAATTGAGGGTTGGAGGGTTTTTTATTGCATAAATCCCAATTCCATAGCTCCTTGTGTGATTTTAAAATTCAAGTTCGAATCATTCTCGTCTCAATGCAATTCTTCGATTTGGAGAGTATTTTTCAAACACATATAAATGCGAGTTCTTATTTATGTCAATGATGCCATTTTGAAAACACAATGTATCATACATCAATTTAATTGAATTTAAGATGTGTAATAAAAGGTTCGATTAATATTCTAAAGTATGCTATATGTGGTAATCAACTATATATGGAATAGCTTTTAATATTTTATGTGGGAAATCTAGTGCTATATAAATGTGCTATGTATGGTAATCTAATTAGTACTATATATGGTAATCAATTAGTTAAAGGGTCGATTAACTCCAATACGAATTTCCCCCCCTTTTTCTCCTCAGGCTTACGCTATGTTCTCTTATATTTTCTCAAAAAAAATTTTAACCCCCAAGAAAATTTCAGAATGAAGACACATTCTCTAAATTTTTTCTCAAAACATTCAAATTTTATCCCCAAAAAACCCTGCACCCTAAAAATCTTTCATACCCCCTCATTTTCTTACTCTATCTATCACACCATTCATTCATTTGTCATTCTCTCATTTCACACATCCATATACATATGTTAATATATAGATATATGTATATTTATATTTTTATATAAATGAAAATAGTAAAATTTTACTTGTTAAAAAATTCTAAAACTTATGTTTACAAATTTAATTAAATTAATTATTGAAAAAATAAATTAAATTTAATTAAATATTATTTATATTATTACTAAATAATTCATTTATTGAATAACATATTAAATTAATTAAAATTACTTATTAATTAAATAATAAATTAGTTATATTTCATATTTAATGTATTAATACAATATTATAGTTGTTAATTTAATAAATAACTTAAGATGTTTTAATTTGATATAATAAATAAATTAATCCTCTTCAAAAAAAATTCTTCATTAAATATCAATCTTCACATTTATTTAAAATTATAATAAAAAATTTGATTATAGGGTGATATTTATTTAATAATCTATTAAGTTTAATAAATTAATATTGGCATAATTAAAGTAATTGCTGAGAGAAATAATTAAATTTATGTAAAATTATTTGACTATTACTAAGTATATATTTACTAAATAATGTATTGATTAAATAATAACTTAAAGTAATTAAATAACTTATTAAATTAATTTATTTAAATAACTTATTATTTATATATTAATTATGTTTCATAGTTTATGCATAATTAAATATTACATTTATTTATTTAATAAATAATTTAAGATGATGTAATTTCATATAATATAATATTATTTATTTATTTTAATTTGATGAAATCGTTATTGAGTCTAATTATATATATAAATTATTAAAATGTTATTTTATTTAGATAAATAACTAAGTTTTATTTATACATAAATTGTAAGTAATAAATAGTTAAATAATTATATTTCAATTAATAAACAATAATTAGTTTATAATTAAGGTACAGTAATTAAATTTTTTTATAAGTCGATATTAACAATTGTGATATAAACTGATTTTTTTATAATTAAGATATAATTATGATTTTATGAATAATTAATATTTATTAATATATATTTTATTTCACATAATACATCATTTACTAATTTTAAATTTATAAAAAAAATTCAAAATAAATAACCAATTAAATTAATTAAACTTATATTTCAATCATTACAAATATACATACACACACACATCCAACTATAAATATACATATATATAATACATAAAAAAATTATTTTCACCTTACAAACCCAATGAGGTTGAAAGCAATTTATAGTGAAAAGATACTATTTGGGGTAGATCAGACTAGAGAGGTCGAGTAATCCAACTAATATTCTTCTCGAGTTCTGAGATTTACAACAACAACACACGTTAAACTAGTCAAGGTGCCCCCAGATAAGGCACTCTGACACTCAAGTCAGTTATAGTCAAAATAAGTTAATCAAACATAGTATGGAGAACTTATAGTGTATTTGGCATTATCTTGAGCGTGGTTAGCTATAAGGTATTTATAGCCTTCTCCCAGTGTCTGATTTGTCGAAGATGCTCTTACCAAATGCATTGGGCCCTAGTCCTTGCTGGGGGGTTGATGGTCATTCCATATCTCGGTACTACTCCAGGTGGCTTATTCTCTTATTTTCTAAGGTGAACAGTACCTTTGGTAGGTGCCTTCCTACCAAAGAGAGTGGCAGAGTTCGTGGTAGAGACGGTGGCAGAGTTGGTGGCAATGACTGTACTGGCTGTCACGTTTCATTAATGTAGAGGTATGTTGCATGTTAGAGTAATAAATGCAACATTTTTCTAAGTCAATACTGGAGTGAGTTCCCAGGTTGATATATCAATCAAACAGGCTAGGCTGGTCGATTATGGAGAAAGGAAAATATGCTGGAACAAATGAAGATTCTTGTCGAGTGAAGTTGATTACCACACACTCGACTAGATAATTGTTGATGAATGTGTTGGACTTGTTGGGTAATTCAAAATTGATGCTAAGCCTGTTGAGCTAAATGGGCCTCTTGCACTATACCATATCTTGAGTCCCCCCTACTCGCAGTCCTGATCGAGCCCGTTGATAAGTAGGAATAGGGAGTAGCTAAGTGGTTTTTGGGCTATTATCCATACTCGATTAGGGTTTTGCCAAGTCAACCAGCATTTTTGAATTATCAACCAGGGTTCGTGGTGGTTCCACTATATTTAATGCACCGATTACTTCACAAAACATGAAGTGTATGGGATAAGGTGTAATCATAATTAATGCTTGGGTTTTCACGCACAAACCCCTATAAATAATGGGGATATATGCCTTTATTTACACTTTTGCTGAATCTATTCTTGGTTGAATCCCTACCTTTGACGTCTTCCCACCTCCGTACGCTTAGAGCTTGCTAGATATCCACTGTAAGTTACTCTGCCCATTTGTTCTTTTTCTCCATTTTCTTTTGCAAAAAAATGTCTACTAGTTCAAATAGTAAGGATACTAGGTTAGAGAGTGTGGCCTATCAAAGGGAGACCAAGGGTAAGAGCACATTTGAAACCTCTCATGACAGGGGGTTGGGTAGTTCAACGAGTGAAAACTCAAGTTCGAGTAGTTCCAGTAGCTCGAGCGATATAAGGATTGTTTCTAAGGGAGATGCTGGCCCAAGTGATGTTCCTCCTACCCGGGGTCGACTATTTACCCTAGATCATTACTCAGAAATAACGTCCAAAATAACCTCTACTGATTTGATACAAATTAGGGCAACATATCATATCCTTGAGGAGTATGAATTGTTAGTTCTAGGAGCTTGGGGTAGAATGCATCGACCTTCCTGAGGGTGTATAATGGTGTTTGAGAAAGGGTTGAAATGTGGGCTTAGGTTTCCCCTTGCGCAAGCGATAGTTGACCTCCCAATAGGCCTAGAAGTTTGCATAATCCAATTACTACCAAACTGTTTTGCCACCTTGCATAGTTTTACTGTGCTGATACACTTACATAATCAACTAGCCTCTTTTGCCAACTTTTCAAATTTATTTCACCTACCCATGTTGCGGAAGTTGGGTAGTATCGAGGAGTTTGGTTTCTACTACTTGACTGCTCGACCCTACTGAAAATATTTAGTATCCCCTGCCTCATTTTATGGCCAAGAATGGAAAAAATATTTTTTCTATGTTTAAAGGCCAGGGGTTCTAGCCGTTCTGAGGGGTTGGTAGAGGGGGCCTATGGAGATGCGAGGGAACTAGACACCTAGTTGGCCAAACACATTCATCCATGACTTAGTTAGATTTAGGCATATGGAGGCCTCGGTTCTGATTGAGGAAAGGTGTTTAGTATTGGTTGTCTTGTCATTGACCTAACTCAACCTGCTTGAGAGCAATTGGCTAGGTAGAGATTCTCATCAACCGTTGTAATTGTAGCTACTCTATCATTCTGTTCAACTTTGATGTTTACTTATATTATATGTGCTTGCAAATCAAGAAGAAGTAATAGCCCGAAGGTGATTTGAATCCTAAGTTCGAGCTTTAAGAAATTAGAAGCATCGTTGAGTAACTGGTGCTCGATGGGAATGAGCTCAGGCAAAACCAATGGGTTCCACTCAATCGATGTCAGCTCCGACGCCCAAATAAATGGAACAGAAAGCGAAATCTTAGTCTGCTCATCGAAAAGAGCCTATTCCCAACAGCCCCACTGATCAGGGCAAAAGGCAAATGGTTGAGCAGGGGGGCTTGGCCTCCAAAAAGGCTGCAGCTTACAAGGGAAGAAAGAAAGCTGCTATAGGTTATGACCTGCTTGGTAAACCAATCGATGGTTTGCTATTCCAACTCCCTCGACTGCCTACTCCTCAGTTCACTACTGACCTAGCCCAGGAGATAATTGACTCAACCTCCATCATTCAAGGAGGAATGACGGGCAACAACACTTTGAAGTGGCTTTCATCAGGGCTCTTTAAAGCTTGCTAGTAAAAATTAATGAACCTCAGCCATGCTGGGATTATTCGAGCATTGTCCTACCACTGTAACATTGTAAGCATCAAGTCGATCACTTCTAATGGAATTTTTCCTTCATTAAAAGATTATAGAATAACTTCTTTATGTACCAAGTGGGATAATTAGGCTATAATATTTTCCACCAATCTAAGCTGGCATTGGTGGATAGAGAAAAGTTATAAGGAGGTAGGGAGATGGAGGCCCTCAAAGGTCAGCTCGAGTCCTTCTAACTCCAGGTCGAGCAACTCAATGAAAAGGTGGCCAATCTGCAATGATAGCTTAACTCCAAAGATTAAGAATTGGTTAAAGTGGTCGAGGAGCGAAGTCGGATGGACTCCATAATAAAAAAGGCCTACTTAGACCTGCAAGTGAGCTATAGTTCTGGTTGAGCTTAGGGCTATGCCGAGGTGACCAATAAAGTGAGGGAGGCCTTCAATCGCCATCTTCTGAGGATGTGGCATGAAGCGGTCGAATAATTCATCCTTAGCGCTGCTTTTCAGGATGCGACGTGGTCACATCCCTTAATAATGCTCGAGAAGCCTTCCATAGGGCTATAAAGCAACTCGAGCATCTGGGATATGCTTTATGTCATGAAGATAGGAGCAGTATAAGCCCAGCCTTAAACAAAAAGTTAGAAGCCTATCTTGATCTTGAAAAGGGAGAAATTGAGCAGGCCCCAAAGACAGAAGATGCGACCGCTGTGCCGGATGAGCCCTTATTTAAAGCTTAGAAGAAGAAATTCAAGGTCAGTGCTAGATTAGAGCAGTTAGCTAAGGAGTTCACATTTGCAAAGGACCTGGTGGTGCAACTAAGGGAGGAAAAGGTCGACGTGGTGCAATACGTGCTGTGCTCAACTAATTTCATGAGTGATATCGTAAGGCTTTTGGAACCTCCTTGAGCCATTTCATCCCTTGCCTGCATGATGCCTAAACCAAGCTTGGAATGACCTGAGGGCGACCAAATTGGTGCTAGCCAAAATTAAATTGACCTTTCTGCTTATGTTTTTGTTTATTTTTTTTATAACAGCAATCAATTAGTTGATGAATAAAGACCACTTTTCCTTTCCATCTTCTTAGTCGATGAATAAAGATTGCTTTTCCTTTGCATCTTCTCGTGTTCAAGATAGCTATTGACTATTTTCATGTTGAATTTAATTATCATAATAATGCGGAGAATAACTGATGAATCATCTAGATATCACTATCATAATGAAGAAAACTGAATAAGATTGTTGTCGATCGTGTTGACTTATAGTAGTATTATCTGTTGCACAACCGTTCAACTGCGTTGTCAATTTTTAATACCTCTTGGTCAACTACTGAGTCAACTACTAGAATTTTAACAACCCTAGGGTCGACATGATTGATGCGAGTTGATTAATTTTGACACTAAAGTTGCATTGCTGCTTGGAGTTGCTGCTACGTCGACTATAAGGTCGACTGTGGGCTTAGCAACATGAAGCCACTTCAATGGCAACACGAGGCTGCTTATTCATTGACTATGGGGTCGACTTAAATCATAGTGGCATGAAGCCGCTTGAGTGGTAGCACGAGCTGCTTATTCATTGACTACAGGGTCGACTTGGGTTGTGGTGGCATGAAACCGCTTGAGTGGCAGCGTAAGCTACTTATTCGTCGACTACGGGATTGACTTAAGTCATGGCAACATGAAGCCGCTTGATTATGACTATGAATCTAAATCGTATCAATACTGTTAGGATTTTATTCAGGCCTAAAGACTTCAAAGGTATGTATAGCATAATCTCAAATGTAAAATTTCCTGAGGTTGATCGCATTCCATGGGTGAGGGAGTTCTTCTCCTTTCATATTGGCTAGTCTATATACATTATATTTTTATACTTTGACAACAGTGTATGATTCTTCCCATTTTGGGTCGAGCTTGCCAATGTTTCTGGAGACTTAAACTTCTTAAGGATGAGATCTCTGACCTTAAAATGGCACAATATGACCTCTTTGTTATAAGTCTCAACTATCTTTGACCTGTAGCACTGCACAGTATTATAGGCTTCTTGGCGATGCTCGTCGATAGCTTTGAGATCAAGTTTCCTCTTTGATGTGTTTCTTAGTGGATGGAAATGAATGACTTGAGCTATATGTTGAATTAGCTCTAAGAGGATGATTGATTTAGATCCATAAATGAGACTGTATGGGGTATGACATATAGCTATTTGAGAAGTGATTTTGTACAGCCATAACACGCCAAAGAGGTCGTCTTCCTAATTCAAGCCAGTGTATTTTATCCTAACTTTCAGATGGTTGAGGATCGTTCTATTGGTTACCTCCGTCTAGCCATTTGATTAGGGATTACCCACTAAAGTGAAGTGTTGTACGATCCCCAAAGCTTCACACTAGCCCCTAGTGCTCTTGCTCTGGAATTGAGTGTCGTTCTCAGAAATAAAGACTTTGGGTAGACCAAAATAGCATATGATGTTTTTTCATATAAAACTCTTGATGGTTGTATCTGTTATCTTTTGAACAGCCTCCATCTTAGCCCATTTAATAAAATACTCAACTGCAATGATTATGAATTTTCACTGTCCCATCAATTTTTGCAGTAAGCCCAAAATATCAATTCTCCATTGATCAAAACGCCAAGAAATTTGAACACTAACCATCGGCACTGCATGTTGGTGTGGCAAATTCAAATAAACTTAACATGAAGTATATTTATGCATAAAATCTACTAAGTCTTTTAATAATATTGGCTAAAAGTATCCATACCTGATTACTTTGTGGGCCAGGGATATTCCACCATAATAGTTGCCACACATACCCGCATGAATATGTTATAACACCTCTAAAGCCTGATCGCGGTCTAAACACCTCAAAGGGGGACTAGATATTTACCTCTTATACAATTGACCATGCTCATTGAGAGCAAATTTGGAAGCTTAACCCCAAAGGCATCAAGCATCATTCCTATCCTCGAGGACGGTACCTTAGCTTACATATAATTTGATCGGAGTCTGCCAAGAAGCTATCGTTCCTTCGATGCTTGTTATCAAATTTTCTTCAAGAGGCCCAATTGATAGTTTATTAGAGACCAAAAATGTGATCTTTTGTCCCTCATCTCCCTAGTAAAGCTAGAAAATTTTGAAAGAGCATATGCCTACTTGTTCTTTGATTGAGGAACTTAAGTAAGAGCGAACCTTTTAAATGGTTGTTATAACTACTTCACTTCGGCTGAGTACCGACTCATCGTCATGTCCTTAGATTTAAAATTTCCATCGACCTGCTCAGGAACTAACTGGGATTCTATAATTGCGACCAGGTTCTCGACCCGTCACTCGAGCGTCATCCTCATTCCCATGAGAAAGGCCTCGTAGTCTACCTTATTGTTTGTGACTGCATGATCTAACTTTATTGCAAAATTGTATTCTTCTATATCTAGGAAACAACGAGCAATACATACTCCTCTACTAAATATGGTTGATGATCCATCAATGTGCATGTTCTAAATGATAGGGGTCTCAAGATCCTTCTTGAGCAGATCGACTCATTGCATAATAAAATTGGCCAGGACCAGTGCTTCGATAGCTGTTCAAGGTTAGAAAGTAATATCGAATTCTCCCAATTCAATTACCTATTTGGTTAGTCTTCTAGATGTATCCAGCTTCGTTAATACTTATTTCAACGGCTAGTTGGTTAGTACTATAATAGAATAAGATTAAAAATACGGTCGCAATTCTTGAGTTGCAGTCACTCATACTAAAGTAAATTTCTCAATCTCCAAATAATTATGCTCCAACCCGTGGAGTGACTTGCTGCAATAGTAGATCGATCGATGGGTGCTATCTCGGGTCAAGACTAGTATTGAGCTGATCGATGCCGCTAAGACCACCAAATATACCCAAAGTACTTCACACAATTTAGGTTTTGCCAACATGGGGGGCAAGGCCAAATACTTTTTCAGTTCAACTAGTGCCTGATCACATTGCATAGTCCATTGGAAGCCCAATTTCTTGGCAATTCTGAGAATTTTGAAAAAAGGTAAACTCTTGCCGGCCCGTCTTGTGATGAACCTTCCCAAGGCTATAATCTTCCCAACCAATCTCTGAACATCCTAGACTATTCTCTGAGGGGTGACGTCAAGAACTACTTGGATTTTTTGCAGATTGGTTTCAATACCTTTTTAGCTAACCATGTAGCCCAAGAATTTTCCTTTTCGAACCTCGAATGTACACTTATTTGGGTTTAATTTTAAACCAAAGGCTCTCAAGATTGCAAAAGTGTGACTGAGGTTAAGCTAGTAATCCTAAGTTTTTTCTATTTGATAATTATGTCATCGACATAAACCTCCATCGATTTACCAATTGTTCTTTGAACATAAATTGATGAGCTGCTGGTAAGTTGCTCTGATATTTTTCAACCCAAAATGCATGACTAGGAGATAGTATAGCCTATTTAGAACCATAAAGGAAGTCTTATCCCTATCATCGGAGCTATGAAAATCTGATGATAGCATTTAAATGCATCCATCATGCTCAATAACTCACAATCAGTAGTTGAATCAACTAATGAATCTATCTGAAGCTGGGGGTAAAGATCTTTAGGACATGCTTTATTTAAATCCATAAAATCATTACACATCCGCCATTGCCCCTTATTCTTTAGGAGGAGGACAACATTACAAAGCCAAGAGAGATATTGAATTTCTACAATATAACCAACGTCTAGGAGTTTCCTAACCTCTTCCTCGATGATCTATGTCCTCTCCGCATTGAACGTCATTATTTTCTGCCTGATTAGTTTATACGAGGAGTCTACACTAAGGTGATGCATAATAACATTGGGGTCAATTCCCTGCAGGTTGGATGTCTTCCACATAAAGACGTCAATATTCTTTCTCAAAGAATCAACCATAAGACACTCCAAGTAGAGGCCCAAGTTAGTTTCGATATAGGTCTCCTTGTCGAGGTTTCCCTGTTTAAGCTTAATGGTCTTAAAGTCCCTAATAGGCTCCACTCTGGTGTCTTTGAACTTTTGTTTCTTGCTGGCCTAGGACTCTTCTGGTTTCATTATAGAGGTGTCTCCCAGGTCTTTAGTTGTGATCAATCTTTCTGCTTGTTTAACTTGATCGAGATGTTGTAACATCTTCAAGCTTTCTTCATGTTGCACAAAAGTTTCCCTGTACCTGCTAAGGTTAAAAACTTGACCTTCAAGTGATAGGTAGACACAATTGTGCAAAATTCATTAAGGGCAGGCCAACCTATGATAACATTGTAAACGAATGGGGCATCAACCACAAGGTAATTTACCATCAAAGTCCTCCTTCTGGGAGCCGCTCCAAATGATGTTGGCAGGTTGATCAACCCTTCTGATAAGATCTCTAATCCCCCAAATCCGACCAGTGGTGTCCGCATAGGTTCAAATTTTAGCTGGCCAATGTTCATTCTTTTTAAGGTAGAAAGAAAGATGATGTTGGCCGAGCTACCATTATCGACCAAGACCTTGCGTACTTCAAAGTTGGCAATTTCAACAGAGACTACCGTTGGATAGTTTATTTTATGATTGACATTCCTGCCTTTGAGGTGTGCCAAGTCATCATTAGTAATGAGATGGTCTTTGCACTCATCGTACGATAGAATGTTATCTCGATGTGGGAGGCTTTAGCCGACTCGAGCCTCCTCTAAGTTTGCCTTCGAGCAGATTTTGAGTCTCCCCTAGTGGTACCTCTCATAATCATATCAATGACTCCTCGAATAGGTGGGTGATCCTCGTGGGTAGGTTTCTTTCCTTTTTCTTCCCTTCTAAGGCTAACCAACCTTTCTCTATAAGGAGTCTGATCAGTTTTACCCCCTTCGACCTGGGAGTCTATAGCTATGTACTTCTTAAGGTGTCCCTACCTAATTGACCTCTCGATCTCATCTTGAAGATTGAAGCATTCATCTATGTTGTGCCCCTTTTGCTTGTCAAAGTGGTAATATTTCTTAGATTTTTTCATTACCTTAGACTCCATCAACCTTTTGGGTTTCGTGATGAGGTTATCATGCTAGATAGCATATAGAACCTCTCTCTTTGGGATGTTCAAGGGGTGTAGTCATGGAATCACTTTATGAGAGATCGATCTCCCTTTTTGTGTTTTTGGTTGTCTCTTTATTTTTTCTTCTTATCAGCCTCGGAGGGTTCGAATTTGAGCCTATTCATCTCCTCCTAGGTCATGTACCTCTTGGCCAGGTTGAGCAACTCCTGCATTGACCTGGGACGTTCACGCACCAATGCATTGGCACACTCATTATGTTTGAGCCCCAAGAACAGTATGTCAATCAAGAACTCGATCCTAGGATTATCTATCTTGAGGACCTCCATGTTGAATCTGGTAAAGAAATCCTGGAGGGACTCATCCTCGCTTTACTTTACAGTATGGAGATGAGTGTGGGGGAGTTTAGCTTTTCTCCTAATGGCAAATTAGTGTAGAAATTTATCGCACAACTAGTTATAAGAATAAATTGATGATGGCTCGAGTTTCACAAACCAATCGAGTGCTATGCCTTAGATGGTAGTTACCAACATTTTAGCATGGATGTACTCATTGTGTCCATGTAGCTGTATCATGTGTTCAAACTGAATTAGATGTTCATTGGGGTCCGTCGATCCATCATACCTCGGTAGACCAATTGGGACCTTGGCATCAATAGCAATGCACTCGTTGATAATATCTTAGATGAAAGGAGATCCTCTTTCCCGATGAGATCTCTGAGGGCTATCTAGGTGAGGTGCACTTTTAATATTTCTCCTCGAGATCTCATCGAAGCACCTATTCAACTACTGGACTTGATGGGATACTTCTTTCTGTTTCTCCCGATCCATCAAGGTGGCATTCCAATCGAGGCCTAACTAAGCGTGCTCAACCCTATCGCACTGCAGGGCTCGAATAGGCTAGGCTGTGCGGTCCGCAAATTTCTCCATATCTTTCAATAGTCACACCTTGAGCGTTCAACCCTATCACACTGTGGGGCTCAATTAGGTTGAATGTGATCCAATGAATCTGTAATCTCTTCCTATAATTCAGTCACCTCCTCTCCTCTTAGAGGCGTCTAAGGCTATGTTCACAATGGGTGGGTAGTTGCCTAGATTCTTGGTAGCCACAGCTGTCTTGAGGAGACCTATCTTCTAGAGAAGGCGGTTGTGGGATGGCACTAGCGGCTGGGTTAGGTACTGTGGTGTGCTTATTTAGCGCGATGGATAGTTGGGCTGAGATCTGAGTAAAGATTTGCTCGCTTATCAGCTGCATTAATCGAGGCATGGTTAATATCACCACTTGCTCCGGAGGGGCATTGGGGCCTAGAGCATGTGTATCTTGTTGGGGCAGAGAAAGAGTTAGAGATATGGACTTTCTATTCTTTTTCCCTTTCGAATGTGGCTCTGCATGTGTTTACCATTTCTCGTTGCAATCTCAAGATGTTCCCACAAATGGCATCAAAATGATATGGTTGAAAGTAATCTATAGTGAAAGGATACTATTTGGGGTAGATCCGATCAGAGAAGTCAAGTAATCAACTAATGTTCTTATGGCAACACACGTTAAATTAGCCAAGATGCCCTTGGCTAAAGCACTCTAACGCTCAAGTTAGTTCTAGTTGAAATAAGTTAATTAAATAGAATATGGAGAGCTTATAGTGTATTTGGCATTACCTTGAGCGTGGTTGGCTATGAGATATGTATAGCCTTTTCCCAATGTGTGATTTGTCGGAGATGCCCTTACTAAATGCATTGGGCCCTAGTCCTTATTGGGAGATTGATGGTCATTCCAAATCTTGGTACTGCTCTAAGTGGCTTCATCTTCTATTTTCCAGGGTAAACAGTGCCTTTAGAAGATGCCTCCCTACCAAAGGTAGTGACAAAGTTAGTGGTAGTGACTGTATCGACTGTTACGTGCTATTAATGTGAAAGCATGCTACGTGTCAAAGTAATAAATGCGGCGTCAATTTGAGTCAATGCTGGAGTGAGTTCCCAAGTCGATATATAGTAATCGAACAGGTCGGGCTGGGAGAAAGGAGAATATGCTAGAAAGGATAAAGATTCCTGTCGAGTGAAATAGGTTACCACACACTCGACTAGACAATTGTTGCTGAATGTGTTGGGCCTGTTGGGCAATTCAGAATTGATACTAAGTATGTTGGGCTAAATGGGCCTTTTAGACAATCCCATATCAAAATCTAACAAAAAAGCAACTGATTTGATAACTATAGTAAAGTTTATCTCTCCTCAAAATATAAAGAAATAAACAACTTATTCTTAAATTATTTTTCATATTTTCCCAAAACAAAAAGAAACACTTGGCACATTTTCTAATTTTTCTCTCAAAATCTCATTATCGCAAAATTTTTTCTACAAAATAGCCAAAATGTAAAACAACATAGCCTTAGTTTTTAAAGATTGATCTTTGAAGTTGAACAATCTGAGTGCGCAACCTTTTTTTCGAAAAATTCATCGACGTCGGTTTTCTTAACTCATTAATTGTCAAAGGCAGTTTAGAATACAATGTTTAACTAATAATTAAGTAGCTTGTTAATAAATCGAAGGGTGAATTGCAATTATTATTCCTAAAGTTTGATGGAATTACGAAAAGATTATCACTTTTTCAAAAATTACAAAAATTCTCTTAAAATGATAATTGTAATATTGACAAATGTTATGAAATGTCTGAAATACCCTAACAGCGAAAGCAATTTGAAAAGTTAGTTTGATTGTTAAAGTCTTTAAATACACCTTTATGTATTATGATATTTTACAATTTTGAATTATGTTAATAGTATACATATTAAAATGATTTACCGATATAATTAAATTGATTAATAATATTAAATAATAAATATATTGTTAATGGAGTTAGACATTAAATCATATTAAATGCTTTTAAACTAGTAAGCATATATAAAATAATTTAGTTAAATTTGATTAAATCATATATTAAAATAATAATCATACTTACAATAAAGAGATTTTAAATAATTAAATTATTTATTCAAATAATTAATATATCTAAAATTATTAACAAAATTTAGTTAAATTTATTAGTTAATTAAAAACAACAAATGAAAAATTAAAAAGTAAATTAATTGAGAATAAATAAGGAAATAAAATTTAAATATATGTATTTTTAACTAAATTGTTCATTAATTGAAAAAAATAAATTTTTTAAATGTAATTGTATTATTCAATAAAATAATAATCATCCTAAAAAAAAGATATTTATAATAATTAAACTAATATTTATTCAAATAATAAATATTGATGCTGCTTGAAGCTGCTTACAGAGGAAATGGGGATTATGTTACTGCTGAGTCGACCAGGGAGGTCGGGTACTCAAAATGGTATATGACTTTGGGGCTTGAAATCTGCAATCACAACACACGTTAAACTAGTCGAGGTACCTCAGCGAAGGCACTCCGATGCTCAATTTAGTTCTGGTCGAAGTAGAGAGATCGAATAGAATATAGAAAATATAGAGTTTGTAGTGTATAAGGCATTACCTTGAGTGTGATTGGGCTTGGCGTATTTATAGCTTTCTGTGGGCATGATTTTACCTAAGCACCCCTATCAGGTGCACTAACTTTTTCCCATGCTAGGGGGTTGAGAGTCATTCCATGTCCAGATCATGGTACTGTGCCAGGTGGCTAAATCTCCTATTTTCCCAAATTAACCGTGCCAGTAGGGGCACATCTCTACCAAAGTTGTTGGCAGGGTTGTCAGAGTTGTCAGAGTTGTTGGCAGCAGTTATACTGGTTGCCACGTGTTAATAGTGCAAAAGAACTCAGCCTGTCAGACTAATAAATACGGTGGGGATCTGAGTGAATGTCAGAGTGGTCTTGAGGTCAATATATGTTGACCAGACTCGAATGTTCAAACATATGGAGTGGTACTGAGGTCAATACAAGTCGACCGCAGACCCTATAAAGTGAGGTCGATACCGATCGACCAAATAGATTTACTGTTAGGCCTTATGGGCTATCTCATTTGATGTTAGACCTATTGGGCCTATTAGGTTATCCCATATCATGAGTCCCCCCAACTCCCGATCCTGATCAAGCCTGTCAACGAGAAAAGGCAGGGAGTTTACATTCAACCATAGCGGATACTATGTTCGATCGAGATTTTTGAATTCTCGACCTGGGTTTTTAAACTGCCAACTTGGGTTTTTGAACTGCTTACTAGGGTTTGAGGTAGTTTTTTTGCATTTAATGCAGCTATCAATATGCAAAATACGAAGCGCACTGGGGCAGGCTGTCATCATAGCAGTTACACGAATTCTTATGCATGACTGCATATAAATAGAAGGATAAGTGGCTTTATTCACACTTTTGCTACTTGAATATC
>JACGDI010005763.1:666810-676846 GCA_014898725.1 Jacaranda copaia
TGAGATCTGCAACCACAACACACGTTAAACTAGCTGAGGTGCCCCTAGCGAAGGCACTCCGATGCTCAAGTTAGTTCTAGTCGAAGTAGAGAGATCAAACAGAATATAGAGAATATAGAGTTTATAGTATATGGGGCATTACCTTGAGCATGGTTGGGCCTGGAGTATTTATAGCTTTCTATGAGCGTGATTTTACCCAAGTACTCCTATCAGGTGCACTAACTTTTTCCCATGCCGAGGGTTGGGAGTCATTCCATGTCCAGATCATGGCACTGTGCCAGGTGGCTAAATCTCCTATTTTCCCGAATAAACCGTGCCAGTAGGGACATATCTCTGCCAAAGTAGTTGGCAGGGTTGTCAGAGTTGTCAGAGTTGTTGGCAGTAGTTGCACTGGTTGCCACATGTCATTAGTGCAGAGGAACTCAGTCTGTCAGACTGATAAACACGACGGGGATCTGAGTGAACGTCGTAGTGGTCTTGCGGTCGATTCATGTCGACCAGGCTGAAATGTTTGAACATATGGAGTGGTACTGAGGTCGATACGAGTCGACCGCAAATCCTATAAAGTGAAGTTGATACTGATTGACCAAATAGATTTACTGTTGGGCCTTATGGGTTGTCTCATCTAATGTTGGACCTGTTGGACCTATTGGGTTATCCCATATCAAATATATCCTAATTGATTCATGAAACTTAGTTAAATTTATTAATTAATTTAAAAAATAATAAATAAAAACTTAAATATGATATTAATTAAGAAAAAATAAGTAAAAGAATTTAAATATATTTTTTAAATTAAATTATTTATTAATTAAAAATAATTTTTTAAATGAAAAAAACAATCACTCCCAACCCCCCTCGCGCTTCTTCCTTCGTCGGCTATGGCCAACGGCTTCTGCCCGTGGCAGCCACATGGCTGCCTTGGTGGCAGCAACAACAGCATCATGGCAATTGGTGGATTAATAGCCGCAATGGCCAGAACTGGCTCAAATCTAGCAGGGTTGGAGGGGGGTGGGGGTGTTTTTGTACATAGATGTATGCACATATATGTCTTTATCCTTTTTTTTATATATGATATATATGTATATATCATATATACATATAATCAATATATTTTTTTTCTTTTGTATTTTTATTAAGATTTTAGGACATTTTGATATTTTTACGCAATGAGTTTATCAATCAAATTACTAGAAAGGTATTTATGGAATTTTACATGTCATTTTTAATGACAATTTAAAGAAATCCTAACGACGGCTAACGGTTTAGCTAAATTGTTATATGGTAACAAATTTCCAAAGATTTTTGTAATTTTTAAAAAAATGTCAAATCTCAGAAATGATTGCTACGGTTCACCCTAAATCTGGTGTCCCGTATATATAATACAGTTAGATAGAGAATTTGTACCCCTCCACGCCCACCGCCGTTAGGACCTAGGACGGGAGATTCGACAAAAACGTGACAGGTTCCTGTGTCAACAGTTTTACCGCCAATTCTCCTTTTCATTTAACATATATAGTTTGGATAAAAGCGATTTGTTTTTCCTGAGTCACCGAGAGTCTCGTCAAATCAAACCCTGCCCGCCCAATCTACTTCTCAAGCAAGCTTCTGTCACCTAAAATTCCATCTTGCAATTGTTTGCCTCAAGGTTGCAAATGGATGTATGATCGGGTTCCTTATGGATCCATCTAGAATGGACTGGACTGGACTGGACTGGATTTAAACTTGCTTTATCTATTAGGTTACTTTTTAGTACTTCTAATTAATTCTGGAACCTAAATTGATGAATAAAACTATGATCACGAAGTGAATTGAAAATATATTATTTTGGATCCCAAGTGCAATGTTGGATCCAATTCACAAAATATAGGGATTGATCCAAAGCCAGTTGATCACATTTTTGGATTAGATTATTAGACCTAGCTGGAGCAAGTATTAATTAATTCCAATTTTATTTTGTCAAATCCAGTGGCATGCATGTTTAATATTCTAAAATGTGCTGTATTATAAACCTAAATTATATGGACTAACAATTTTAAACTCCATGGACCAACATGGTGTGTGGTGTGTTGGATCCGAGTCCAATCAAAACCATATTATAAGTAGTTACTCTGTCCTCTAATTAACTTAAATTGTTTAATATAATTACTTTTATTCATTACTTATTAATATTAATATCCTCACCAGATAAATAAAAACTCCAAATTTGGAAAAAGGCCCTCTCTTGACCCTCTCCTCGTCTTCATTGTAAAAAGGCCTTAAAGACGTGTTATTACCTTTGTGTATATTTCTACCCTCCCTCTGAATTCATATATGGATCGAGCTATATATTGTATTGTTTCTAGCAAGTTCACTGCTTTTTGTTCCTCTCTCTATACATAGATGCATGCATGTTAAGAATATATCCCTGATCATAACATTCAATTAATGACGAATATCGTATTGAATGAATGAATGATCGATACATATTTGTGATACGCAACCTTTTATTAGCTGGAGTCGACCAGCATCAGTTTTTATTCATACGCCCGCAAATAGAAAGAGGCCGAAAATAGATATAATTTAAATGGTGGTCCTCGGGCCACGTCTGCAAGTTAAACTTCAATTTCATTTCATGTTGGAGAGGTTGATCCAGAGAGATATATCTGGTATTGGCGACCACTCCCACGGTACCAATCTGAACTCAGATATATGGTTAATTAGGCCCACATTTCATGAGGCATTACTCTTTCGTGGGCTGGCCGGTGGCTGTCGGATATATATATATATATATAGTAATTTCCTAATTAATTAAATATTGCCTGATGATCAGCTGCTGAAAGAACAATTAGACCTCTGTCCTCTGATAGGGTCAATGATTATGCACTGAGAATCCACGGAAAACCAATCATCAATCCAAATATCGATCTTTGTCCGCCTAAGTTACCACATTCTTCTCCAATCCCTATTCTCCCATTTCACCATTTTGCTCTGGCAATTAGAAAATTTCTCTGGCATGCATTATCAGTAGAACATCTTGTGTGGATAATTTCAATTTCATTCCAGCAGTTATTATGAGAAGAGCACTGTGATGGTATATTCTATTGGTTATAACGTAGTTATACCCACTTTCAAACGTAGTCCATGTAACCGTCTCATAATAGGTGGTTTTTGCCATAACCACTGCTCACTAAGCTCATTTAATAAGAAAGAGTGTCTTGATAGAAGATACTATATATAAAATATAGGTTAAGGTCCCTAAACCCTAGAATCATCATATTCAATTAACACCATCAATTAAAGTATTCCAGTGGGTTTAGAAGCACTTTAGCCAAAAATTTCAGGCGGATTTTATCAGAATTTTGGTGAAGGCTAGATACAGAATTTTATCAGAATTTGGTGAAAGATAGACAGAGATTCTTATCAGAATCTGGAGAAGGCCAAAAGTAGAAAATTCAATCGTATCAATGGCGGGAGGTAAACTCGAATTTAGGTTTCCACTACAATATTACGCTTACATTTGGTATCGGAGCGTGGTTATACCTTTGCCTTGATATTGAAGTTTATGCTTTCAAATTATTCATTTATATTCCATGATTAAATGCTTGAATTCTATGGGATCATAATATTGTTTACATGGAATATTTATCATATAAATCTTTTGATTTTTTTGATTCTCATATTGTTGGTAAGTAGAATATAGAAACAGTATGTTTATTTGCTTTTTCAGAAATTGGAAGATTAATATGCCCTCAAATTCATGTTGCTTTAATTGAGAATTTTTCTCCATGGTTGCATGATTTAGGATTGTTAGCACATTTGATTGAGAGAATTATTTCTCATATTAAAGTTTGTTTCAACATTCTAGTAAAGGCCAAAATTTCCATGCTAGTTTGGATATATTTCAATGATGTATGGTAGAAAGCCTAAGGAAATTTGATTTTGATTAAAATAGTTTTGAATCATTGAAAATTAAGTCCTGTTTTTGCATGGAGGCCAAATCTGTAAATTGGTTCAATTTTGATGAGTCAAATTGTCCAGAGGTTGAAGATGATGATTCCAAAAAAAACAAGGGAAATTCTGTCCAAGAAACTGTCTAGTTCATGTAGGCCCTTTTGCTTTTTGTCTACTTATTTTTGTTGGGCTTCAAAGAATAACATCCCGGGATAAGCCCATGCAATTCTTTGCATATTATGTTGGGCTCCACAATCCAACCCTTTTTGAGTCCATGAATTTACTTTTACGCAAAATACCATGCTAATGTGTTATTGTTCGGCCTCAAACCCAACACTTGGGCTGTGGAAAGAATGTTCTACCACCAATAGGCTATGCTTATTGTTGCTAAATTGAATAACATCATTTTTTATTACATAATTTGCTCATTGCTTATTGTATCAATTGTTCTGTCATCCACTAATGAATTATTCATAATATTGAGATGTTATGTGATTTATATAATTTTTATAATTAAAGAATAGCCACAGCATATGTAGTTATATTAAATTATATATTAAGTATTTTTATATCATATATGGAAATATGACAACAATTGTAATTAATTATATTAGACATAGCAAATCCTTTTTATGTTTTATATGATTAATTAGGGTGAAATATCAAATTATATTCCTTAATTTACCCACAGAAATTAAGAAAGGAAACATAGTTTTGATAGTTTCATCATCATAATTGTGTATGAATCTATTTGAATTAAAAACTTAGCCAACAGGTAGTTCCTATGTCATATGATTCTTATTTTCTATGTTTTGCCAATGCAAAACATTAAGAAGGTTGATAAAACACATTACATACGTGCTTATATCAAAAAAATATTATGTATTTACTTTGCTCGATTGTGATTCATATTTTCTATGTTTTGCATTGGTAAAGCACATTAAGAAGGATTGTCCTAAATTTAAGATTTGGCTTGAGAAGAAAGGTAACCTTCTTTCATTTGTTTGTTATGAATCTAATAAGGTTGATGTTAGTCATAACACATAGTGTATTGATTCTAGTTTTACAATCCATATTAGAAATTCCTTGCAAGGTTTGGAAAACCTAAGGAAGCCAATATGAAGTGAGGAGTACATCTATTTTGGAAACAAGAAGCATTCTTGCGTGAAGGCTATTGGGACATGCAACTTAATTTTGAGTAGTTGCTTTATTTTGAATTTGGAAAAGACATTTATATTCCAAGTTTTTCTACGAATTTAGTTTTAGTTCCAAAACTTGTACCTTTAGGGTATTGCTATAACTTTTTAGATGATGTTTTCAATTTATTTTATAAATCTAAACTTGTAGGAAATGTTATTGTGTCTTATGGTCTTTTTCGAATCAATTTGCAAAATGATGCCACTCATACCGCTTTGCATGTTCAAAATAATGCTGGTGTCAAAAGATGTGCTATGAATAAAGATTCTTCTATGTTGTGGCACCGAAGATTGGGACATATCTCCATTCAGAGAATTAAGAGATTAGTGAATGATGGAGTACTTGGTACTCTAGATTTTATTAATTTCAAGACTTGTGTGGGCTGCATAAAAGGCAAGAAGACCAACATGTCAAAGAAAGGTGCCAAGAGGAGTTCAAACTTATTAGAAATCATACATACAAATATATGTTGTCTAGATACGGATGCATATTGTCAAAAGTACTTCATCTCTTTCATAGATGATTGCTCACACTATATGTATCTCTACTTGTTCAATAGCAAATATGAAGCACTAGATGCTTTTAAAGTTTTTAAAGCAGAAGTAGAGAAACAATGTGGAAAGCAAATTAAAATTATGAGATTTGATAGAGGTAGTGAGTACTATATTAGATACACTGAAGATGGGTAAGCACCTAGTCCTTTTGCAAAGTTTCTTCCTAAACATGAGATTGTTGCTCAATATACTACACTTGGTTCACCAAACCAAAATGGTGTAGCAAAAAAGAAAAAAAGAATATTATTAGACATTATGCGAAACATGCAAGCATGCTCTAAACTTCCTGAGTTCTTGTGGAGTGAAGTTTTTATGATGGTAGTGTACATATTAAATTGAGTTCCAACCAAGGCTGTCCCGAAGATTTTGAGTTATTTAAAGGTTGGAAACCAAGTTTGCGACATGTACGCATTTGGGGATTCCAGTCTGAAGTAAAAGTCTATAACCCACAAGAAAAGAAATTGGACCTACTGATCACCAATGGGTATTTCATTGGATATGCTGAAAGGTCTATGGGATACAAATTTTACTGTCTATCTAATAGTACTAGGATTATGGGGTCAAGAAATGCAAAGTTTCTTGAGAATGACTTGATCAATGAGACTGATAGATCATTAGGTATTGGATCTGAAACAAAGTATTATGTTCCACAGACTTCCACTTCAAATCATGGATGGACTATGGCTATTCACAATGCTTCTCGAGTTCGAGCACATGCTGAACAACTAGTAACTAGTCCCCAAAGCTCCACAAACTACTGATGATGACCCAATAGATCCTATTCAACAAATGCCTGAAATTGTTGAACAATTAGTTGAACAACATACTCCTTTGGAAAATGTTGATGAAACACTAAGAAGATCTACTAGAGCAAGGAAATCAACAATTCCAAATGACTATATGGTGTATCTACAAGAGTCTATTGGAGCCAAAAATGATCCTAATACATTTTTACAAGCTATGACTTGCATGAAATTTGAATTGTGGTATAATGCCATGAAGGAAGAGATGGATTCAATGACATCAAATAAAGTTTGGGATCTTGTCAAGTTGCCCGATGGTGTAAAAGTCGTAGGATGTAAATGGGTCTTTAAAATCAAGAAGGACTCATTAGGGAACATCGAGAAATATAAAGTGAGATTTATTGCCAAGGGATTTACTCAAAAGGAAGGAATTGATTACACAAAAACTTTTTCTCCTATATCTAAGAAAGATTCTCTTTGTGTCATTATGGCATTAGTTGCCCACTTTGATATGGATTTACATCAAATGGATGTGAAAACGACATTCCTTAATGGTGATCTAGAGGAGAAAATGGTAGCTATATTTGGGTACTTCTTGAGATTAGTAGTATGTAGGGCTTGTGGCGCTGCTTTTACGCAGTAGTGTGAATGGTCGACCAACGACTTTCTACCAGGATTTTTGAATCACATGGGCGGACTCTCACATTCGGTAACTTGAGGGAGGGAGGGCCATTCATCTTATTCTCGACCAAAGCTCTAGTAGTACCCTACATATGCGTATAGCTATTATATAATCAATTTTCCAATTGTGTAGGGCAGCATTTAATTAATTATCTTTAAACATTTTTTTTTTGGACAACGAAATATAAATTTAAGGATGCGGGTTTGCTTCCAAGTATCAACATATGTTCAGACATGTGAGCATGAAGATTAAGCTCATTCCCAGTGACTCTACAAGAATAGTCGCTGCCTTTTATGTAAGTTGGGTCGAGAAATATATCTATATATATTTAATATTTCTCCTGCATCAATATGCAATACATAGATGAACTCGGACACGGACACCGTACGAGACAAGCTAGATTTTGAGATCTTGGGCAATCAATCCGGCCAACCATACAGTCCAAACTAATGTGTATACACAAGGGAAAGGTGACAGGGAACAAAGGATCAACCATTGGTTTGATCCTGCTGTGGAATTCCACACCTACTCCATACTACGAAATCATCATCACGTCGTGTGAGTTGATTATAATTAATTACATCATTAGTCTCCAATGTCAATCATATATTACTGCAGACACATCTGTCCTAAATTCAAATCACACTCCTTCAGTTCATTTACTCAAATTCAACATGACCCTTAATTTCTGAGTACATACATAAATAATTCAATAATAATGTCAACTGACTTCTAGGCAATTTAATTTAATTTGATAGCTTCTACGTGGATGAACTGCCCATTATGGTGTACAAGAACAACGAAATGAGTGGGAATTCCAACCCATGGGAGTGTATTCCACTCTCTGGGAAGCCAACGACTGGGCGACAAGGGATGGCGTGGCGAAGATAGATTGGAGCAAAACCTCATTCTATGCCTACTACAAAGATTTCGACATTGAAGGTTGTCCGGTGCCAGGGCCTGCGAGCTACCCCTCCAACCCTAGAAACTGGTGGGAGGGGGTAGCATACCAACAACTGAGCCCTGTTGAAGCCAGGCGGTACCGCTGGGTGCAGATGAATCATATGATTTACGATTACTGCACCGACAGATCCCGCTACCCAGTTGCCCCACCCGAATGTGTGGCGGGAATACAATATGACTTTTGATTCCATCCACAACAAACGAATCAACTACCGTCAAATCCATTGCTTTTATCATGCTTTAGGAGCCTCCATACGCATGCACTAGTAGTGACTAGTGACTAGTGACTAGCCCATGCATGTTTACTGCTGAGCAAAAATGTAATTTGCTGTTCATTATATATAGGAAAAATTGCAATTTTAGTCCATCAACTATCCTTTCTTTCAATTTTAATCCATTTTGATATGGGGTTAGCACATTTGGTCCAATAGCCCGCAAATTTTTGTAGATTTAGTCCAATTGTTTACAAGTTTGGTCCATCAGGTGGGCCAAAAAATCGCCTATTTAGCATTAATCAAGCCTATTTTTTGGGGGTTTTGTGACATTTGTCATCCAACGCCACATCAACGTCCATGTCAATCGCCACGTCACCATAATGTTTGAAATTCAAAAAAAAGAAAGAAAAAAGGAAAAAATGCTGAGGAAATATTTTTTTTATTATAATGACAAACAAAAATTACAAAATATTAAGATAATTTCAAATAAACATGAGCTTTTTTTGGATGTTAATTTTCAGTCTATTTTTCAACTCCCAAAATTTAAACAAATAAATACTACACATTCTTCAATTTCGCTCTAAAAATACAAAATTTATTCTCCAAAAAATTTAAACTATTCACAAACCAAAACCATTCCCCAATGTTTCACTCATTTTCTTATCATTACAAATATATATATATATATATATACACTACCACTCATTCAATCTATGTATACATATATATAAATAATTTAAAATATCCATTTCACTCTATCAACCCAATAAAAAAATTATTGATGTGACTTATTATCCTCTTCTAAAACACAAACAAACAAACGATTTTTTCTCAATTCATTTTCTATTTATCACCCAAAATACAAACAAACAACCCAATTCACATCCAAACAAAGCCATGGCAATTAAAAAAAAATTGAATTTTTTTAAAGTATTATATGTGAAAAATTACCAATTGTTAAAATAATTTCAAGTAATTGTAGGAATTTTAAAAAAATAAAATTATGATAATTCTAAATAATATTTAATTTTTTTTTATTCATTTCAAATTTATGTATTATTAATAATATTTTTTATTTATCCTATATACATATATACATTTATCTAAAACATATATATACATATATATTATATATTATATATAATATACATTTATATAAAATAAAAATCTCTTCCAAGGCAAGTCCCCACCCGCCCTCCCCGCATGTCACGGGTTGCTCATTGGAGAAGAATGACGATCTTGACTTGAAGAGGTGTTTGGAGCGACAAGGCGTTGTTGGCTTTCTCGATAGGGCGAAAACGGCCCATGAGTAGAGACTCTTCCGAGATGCGGATTGCAAAACTGTTTCGATGGCATACTCTCTGAGTTATGAGGATGCTTCCCATCATGTTTGAAGTCATTCCATGTCCATTTGGGCACTGAACATTAAGGGCAACCGGGAGTAGTCTTTCTGCGCGCGGGCAATGCAAAGATGCGTGGAGCAGAGTGGCTTGAAAAAGGAATTTTGTGAAACTGTTTCAGTGGGGTATTCCTTGGAGTTTGGGAAATTTTTTCACCAAGTTTCACCAATAGACGGTTTCGTTTGGATAGGAAATGGTGAAGACCTTTAGAATGCGGCAGTGCAGTGGCATTGTTGTGATTCCAGTGTATTGCGAGGGCAATTCCTTTTCCATGGAGAATCGGACGGGGCTGGAGCTTGGCAGAGTTAATGTAGAAGCCGAGAGCTATCCAACGGTTCAAGTGGAGAGT
>JACGDI010005763.1:688018-707674 GCA_014898725.1 Jacaranda copaia
TATAACAGGGACACTTACAGTGTTGGTTTCTCAAGCGAAAGGTGCGGAGCAAGATACTCTTCAACAATGCAGACTATTTGATATTCAAATCGCAAAAGTATGAATGAAGAAACTTCCCTCCCTATTTATAGGCAATCATGCACGGGAAACTATGCAACTGCCATCATGACAGCCTGCCCCATACGCTTCGTATCCCGAACACTTCATATCCTGCACGCTTCGTATCCTACGTACTGATAACTACATTAAATGCAAAGTAACCACCTCAAACCTTGGTCGATATTTCAAAATCCCGAGTCAAAATTTCAAAAACCTAGGTCGAAAGCTCAGAAATCCTAGTCAAATGTATTACCTACTATGTTTGAATATAAACTCCTTGCCCTTTCTCATCAACAGGCTCGATTAGGACCAAGAGTTGGGGGGACTCATGATATGGGATAATCCAATAGGCCCAACAGGCCCAACTTCAAACGAGACAGCTCATGAGGCCCAAAAGTATATCTATCTGGTCAATCTGTATCGACCTCATTTGGTAATTCTCTTGGTCGATCCGTATCGACTTAAGGGTCACTTCAAAAGTTTGAGCATTCAAGTCCGATCGATATGAATTGACCTCTGAGTATAAGTTGAACAGGTCGAACCCCTCGACACTAATGACACGTGGCAGCTGATGTAGCCACTGCCAACTGATGTAACCGCTGCCAACAACTCCAATAACTCTGACAACCCTACCAACAACTCTGGCAGGAACGTGCCCCTACTGGCACGATTATTCGAAAAAACAGGAGATTGAGCCATCTGGCACAGTACTGGGATCTGGACATGAAATGACTCCTAACCCCCTGGGCATGTGAAAAAAACTAGTACACCTGATAAGGGTACTTGAGTAAAATCACGCCCACAGCAGACTATAAATACTATAGGCCCAACCACGCTCAAGGTAATGTCATTTATACTATTCACTATATACTCTCTCTATATTCTGCTTTATCGGAACTAACTTGACCGTCGGAGTGTCTTAGTCGGGAGCCTCTCGGCTAGTTGATGTGTGTTCATGGTTGCAGATCTCAGGCCCAAAATCACTCAAATCAACCAGGTTACTTGACCCTCCAACTCAAAGCAGCATCACATATAATATATATTTCTTTTTCTTTTGTTTAATCTAAAATTAAATAATTTTATATTTATGAAATATGTAACACATTTATATAAATTAAATACTATTCAATATTTATAAAATTAGATATACATACATATATATAATTATCAAAACTAAAATAATTTCATATTTATAAAATATATAACATATTAATATAAATCAAATACTATATAATATTTATAAATCAATTATATACATGCATATATATAAAATTATATATACATATAAAATTATTCATAACATATTTATAGATATTAAATACTATTTATTATTTATAAAATTATATATACATACATATATGCATATATAAAATTATATACACATAAAAAATTATATAAATACATATATGTATATAAAAGTATTTACAACATATCTATATACATATGTATAAAATATATTTTTTTATTTTTTTAATCTAAAATAAATAATTTTTTTATTAAATATATAACATTATTATATAAATTAAATACTATTTAATAATTGCAAAATTATATATACATACATATATATAATTATCAAAATTAAATAATTTCATATTTAGAAAATATATAACATATTTATATAAATCAAATTACTATATAAGATTAAAAAATTATATACATGCATATATATAAAATCAAATATACATATATAAAATTATATATATAATTATTTATACTATATTTATATTCGTACACATATGTAATATATATAACTCCCCCCCGCCGCCGCCTCCCCCCCAACCGATTGCCATGGCAGCTTGAAGCCAAGTTTTTTTAGTTTTTTTTCTTTTTGTTTTTTAGCAAGATGGCCGACTACCATGGTTGGCTACCGCTAGCCTAATCAGGTTGTGAGATCTTGTTGGCACGGCTGTCATGAAGCAAGTTTTTATTTTTTATTTTTTATATTTTTTTGCACATGATAGCCACTGGGGATTGCGACCGTCGGTCAAATCCAATTGACAAGGCTGCCATGGCAGATCAAAGCAAGCATTTTTTTTTTCTCTTTTTTTATGCTTAATGGCCGCCGATCCGATCTGGCCAGATCGGCTGGCCAAATCCAATTAGCAAGGCTGCCATAGTAACCTTAGTCATGGCTACCATAGCAACCTCATGTGCTGCTGTACACATACATATTTATAATATATATTATATATAATATATATAAATATAAAAATAATTTTTATATTTTTTTATAAATATTAAGTACTATTTAATTTGGACCATTTATTTAAACAAAAAAATCCAACGATTGATATAGTGAGAACATAATAGTTATTCTATATATAAAAAATCACAATCACTCGTATTTTTAGACGCATGCACTCTACTTATAGTCTTAGGGGGTTTTCACGCATTTTTTAAAACCAAAAGGGGGTGTTTCACTCCTTTTTTTTTTAACAAAAGGGTAAACCACCAAAATGAGTATTTTGGAGGGGCTAAAAATAAATTTTCCTGCACAAATTATCGTAATAATTTTTATTATCATTAAGTTGTAATTATAAGTTTGTCATTAATTATTAATAGTAATAATTAAAATATTAATTCTTTTCACTTCTAACTTATATTGTCATAAAAAAATAAAAATCATTAGCACTTAAATAGCATCAATAGTGATAAAATAAAAAATAGTCACTCAATATATGTCATCATTCTTACATTGTCAGTTATTTTTTTATCATTCATACATCTTTTTGTAGCATCTTTAATCCGATCACATGACTAAAAAGAAATAGTGATTATGATAATTTGTGATATTTCAAATTCTTTAATACAATCATAAGAGAATCAAATAATTAATTAACATACGATAGGACTATGGGAAACGCAGGGCAGACAACACTTTCACCTATTGATTTACAACGAACACATTTTTGCTGCTTTCTACTATGGGCGTTTTAGACATAGAGAGTACAAAGTATCCCTTCGCGAGTACAAGTGGAAACAGAGCCCCACCCTGAGGTGGAAATAACTAATTTTTTTGTTGTGCTTAGCAGGAGCGTAGAGAGGATATGATCAACACAAAGAGACGCCTTCCAGGAACAACTTGATCAGCTAGAGCACAGACAGGGGAGACAAGACCAACAGACAACCAGAAGCTGCATTAACTAATGGACATAATTCAGCTGCTTCTCGTTAAATTTGTGTCTCCGGATGTGCAGAAGTTTGTTTGTTCGTTTTTCTTTCTTTTCTTTTCTTCTTCGAATGATTTGGGATGTGCATTAGTTTGTTGCCCTAGTTTGGCATAATTCAAATTTCCGAACCGACTGAATACATTGTTCCCAGCCCACCCAAGACCCTTGAATCAAGTGATACTAGATAGTAAAACACCCCCCCAGATCCAAAGGCCAGTAGTGGAAAAGGAACAACATTAAATGACATCTTCGGTTTGATATCAATAATGGTACCCCACCGACAAAAGAAAACACACACACACACAAAACAAACGCCGGCGCCCACCCCTAAAAAAAAAATAAATGGAGTGCATGATACAGACATCCTCATTGAGAGAGATTACATAAAACTGGAAAACCAGCCAACATATGATAGCGAAGACTAAGCCCTGCTTTAAATACTACATAGAGAGCTGAGACAACTACAAAGGCGTGCAACCAGCATGATCACATCGAAATAAGTTTGCTTGGACACATTTTACCATTTGCATCTCGTGTTTGGTTCACAATAGACATTGCCATTAGAATGCGAGCAGAAAGGCCAGAAAGAGATATTCTGCTCAAACTTGCAAGCAAATCTGCTTTCTGGATTTTCTAGCGTTCATTTTTTGTCCTTTTCTCTAATCGAGAACAAAGGGTATGAATGCAGCCATCTATACCAGCTGGCGGAACACCACTCAATATTTTCATTTGCTCAAACTCCAAACTCCGAACCCCTGTTCTTCTCTGAAACCAGGGAAAATTAGAGATGTAACTGCAAGAAAGCAAACAAAATATTTTACATATTCTTCAACTTGTATGGATGCTCTCCAAATTTCATTCCCTTGGAGAGGAAACAATTCTTTCTATGCTGCAATGCGGTAAATATTACTTCTTGGCGCTGATTTTGACTGCAATGGGATCTGAACAGTAAGGACAGTTTCCAAACAGAATATCAAAGGACCTATAACAAAATGCAAATGCACAAATGAGGATATTATTCCAACAAGCAAACTCAGACAAGATATGAAAAATAAAATGCTCTGCCAAATGTTAGAGTGTATAAAAACTCATCATCTCTAAGGCTCAAGTTGAGCAATGTTGTTTCATCCTTGCGTCATTTTCTTTTGCTGTTATGACGATTGGTTTACTTGTGTTTCAGTTGTAGTAATGTTAAAAACTCTGTTTTTAAGTCACTTTTGATTTTGTTTCAGAAGAGTTCTAGATAGGCTTTAGCTTCAGACATAGAAGCTAGGCTGGACCTATTTTTCGGCAGCATGAACTAATATCAGAATCATTCTCCTCAAAGTTTCTGAGTTCTCTCTTTTTCTTTCAGTATCTCGTGATTTTCCATTGTTGACCTAGAATTTCATCATGGTATCATACCCATCTGCCCAGTGGCATTGATCTCAGCCCATATTCCTTTTGTTGATTCATTCGAGCTGTCTTGTCTCACGGCTGTAGCCCATGATTTCATTGTTGCAATAGCCTATTTTCTGGTTTCTACATCAATCACTTCCGATCTGAAGGTCAACCCAACATTCTGTCCATCACTTTGCTGCTGGGTGGCCATCCGTGTCAATTTGTTGTTTTGCATTGACTACTCTTCTCATTGATTTCCCACTACTCTTGGTACTTAGTAATCTTGATCTGCCTCAAACTCTGCCATTAACTCAAACCTCTGGGCCATTCTCGAATAAGAAAATCACACTCCAGTTACATGAAAAGTTCTTACCCTTTTGAAGATAAAACAATTACTTACTTTTGAGACAACAGGTTTCCTTTACGATTATGAGCCCCTCTTTACACAGATGGCGACAGATGTTTTCTATCTCTTCCACTACACAAGCTACGCATCTTCATTGTATGTTGAAGGAAGAGAGACCACTCAATATGGCAGTGCTTTGCACAAATTCAATCTGTTTGTGATGGCTTAGCCAGTTGTGGTCATCCTACATCTGAAACAATGTGTGTTTCTACTATTTTGATAGGATTAACACCCGACTATGAATCTGTTGTTGCTGTCATTATTTCTAGTCAGTAACCCTTTGATTTACAATGTGGTTGAAATGTATTCGTCAAAAGGACACTCCTATGAAGCTCCTATTGAGTGTTAATGTTGCCGTTCAGCAGCAACCCATTCTGAGTCAAGTCACAGCTCAAACTACAGGATAACAAGAATGGAATACCACTGGTTACTCGTCCAACAACTTTGTGTCTAACCTTCCCACTTATCAGACAGCTGCTGTAAATTGATGTATAACACCAGCTCAACCACCAATCAGATTTCATAATGCAGAGGTCATGAGCGGCTTGGTGGTTCCCAACCACAGTGTCAGTTGTGCGGCCAGATGTACCACATGGTTCGTTATTGCTATTATCGGTTTTAATAATCATACTCAGGGAAAGCTGCTGGTGCCACACCTTCACCTGTTAATGACAATTACTCAGCTAATAATATAGCTTATGGTCCCACTTTTCAGCAGAATTTTCAGTCTACTTTCAGTGGTTTTTCCACATACCATCAGCAGCAACCTTCTTATAATTTTGGCTCTTCTCAAGCTCAATATACTGGTGCTCAGTCGAATAGTTCAGAAGCTAATTCAAGCAATCAAGCTATTGTTGCACCACAACAGTTGGCTGTAGCTTCTTCACCTCATTCTAAGGCAAATGGCATGGTTGCAACCCCAAAATAGTAGCTGACAGCTCCTGGAATTCTGAATCCGGAACCACTGATCACTTGACCAGTGATATGTCCACTCTATCAAGCTCCTCCGCCTACACAGGTTCAGGTAAAATTTTAGTAGGAAATGGTTACGGCTTGCCTATATCTGATGTTGGTCAGTTGGCTTTGCTTACATGGTCAAAGTCTGGGTGCTTCACAATCTTCATGTTCCTTGAATGACAAATAACCTATTGTCAGTATATCAGTTTACTATAGACAATCAGGTTGTATTTGAATTTTATCCTACACACTGTTATGTGAAGGATCTGGCTGCAGAGCAAAGACTCCTTCAAGGACCAGGAAGTAGAGGGCTCTACAGGCTTCAAATAGCTAAGGATGAGAACACCTATTGCTAGAGGGTTGGCTGTTGGTCATGCTTAGAAGCCTTCTAGTCATGTTGCTGGGAGGTCTAGGACTTTTTAGGATATAACATCAATTAGAGAAGGTATCAAATATACAGCGGGTGGCTGCGTTTGCTCTTCTTCTTCAGACACATTCATAAACTAAAAATCACTAAATTTCAAATCCCATTGGACTCGAAATGCCAACTAAGGGATCTTCATGCCTTTTAATTTCGATTTCATGGGGAAGCCAATTTTACCTTTTAACTTCCGATTGATGAGGTTGTAATCATGTGGGTTCCAAAACCCACTCTTAAACTCTTGATGATTTCCTCACAAATGGGTTGCCAAGCATGATTCCTCAAGATGATGATCGAAGTATTTCTTCCTTGCTCCCATACACTAAAAACCCAAATATTTTCCCTCTACAAGGTCAACACACGTGATGTTCCGCAGATATGGATTCAAGGATCTTTCTTGAATTTGTTTAAGTGGCAATCAATGCTGCAGGTTTATACTCCAAGAACATGCTTGCTTTGAGAGAGTGCTCAAGTAATTAAAGATGTTATTCCATGTCTTTTTTGACTATGAATGTGGATTTTATAAGTAATTGAACTCTCAATGGGCTGGGCTAATTCAAGGGTTCATATTACTACTTCATGCTTGTCTATTGTAGTAACATTACCTGCGTCCATAGGGCAAATATCGGGTATACCAAAAATCAAGCTCATGCAAGGTCTATCTCTATTGTTAGATAATTGACATACCTGTAAAATATGTAGGGAAAGGAGAAGAAGAGAAAAGTGTTGAACTTTGTAATCAAAGAAAGCAACAAAAATGCTTCTTAAAAATAAAGCATATGAAGGCAAGAGAATGAGCAAGAAAGGAGGCTATTAAGTGCTACATTTATATACAGAGTGTCAGCATGATATATTTAGATGTAGATGTATCTAATAATATTCCCCAAGTAAAATCCCATTAAATGTGGATACAGGGAATATAGTATATATGCAATCTATATATATTCACTTCATAACTTCCACACATAGGGACACTTGCCTTAATTACATTTTTCCAAGTGTTGTGATCAAGTGTGTTTCCCACACACTTGATTAATGCTAGCTAGTGACATATTCGGTCCAAAATTAAAATTCAATTATAATGCAAGTGACCAATTAGCATAGTTAAACATTTTGACTAGGTGGACTAATATCAAAATTAATTAATCTATACTAATTAATATCTCTCTAAGGCCCAATTAAATAAATATTTACTTACCTATATTAATTTAACTCCTAAAATTTAATTAAGCCAAGAATTAATTACTCCAATTAATTAATTCCATACATACCATGTCAATTCTTGAGCAATTGTGCGATATCCCTTAGGTTCACCATCAATTAGCCATCCACCTGCAACATCTTGTGATTTAATTTATGAATGATTAACTCATTTAATATTCCAATTTATTAAACTTCTTTTATTAGCCACTCTAAAATAATCTCCACTACTGTAAGAGTATCTGATCTTCATTGTTGTTGAGGGGTCAATTGGCTTAGGGGCTTCACCCTTACATTAGTATGTGTGATGTTCGAGATTAGAATCCTAAAGAATCCATGCTGGGTGCACCCGTGTAAATATATACATATATATTAAAAAAGAAGAAGAAAAAAAAATCTTCACAACTAATGTGTAGTAAAGCCTAGGGGTGGGTGGGGGTCAACTACCCCCCCTTGGGAGTACCTGCACAAGGGCTTGTGTTTCATTTTTTAATACCTGTGTCCTGACCCCCTTAAGGTCGGTTACCCCTTCAAGTACCCCCAAACCCCTACTAATGGGCTGCTAGTCTACTATTAGTTAGTTATTTGAGTTTCTTCTCCAATTTGACTTGGGCTTGGGCTACTAAAGTGAGTTCAAATTCATTCAAAAATCTGAAACCCAAAATAATGGCCCAAAACACTTCATCAATTAAATGTATAAATAATTAATAATATAATTTTTTTTAAAAAAAATAAAATAGGGGTACCTAATCGGATATCGAGTACCCTAAGCCAATACTCGATGTCGGACCCCCAAATTTTTGGATACCCCCATAAATACTCATTCAGGCTTGGGGGTTAAAAATACCGACCCGAACGGAAAATACTCGATAAGGTCGGGTCAGGTAGCACCAAACCCAAACCTAAACCCATTGCCCACCCCTAGTAAAGCCTATGAAGTCCAATCAATGGGTGAATTATGTGAATCTTTTCACTTATGAGTACTTAGCAAATGTGATCCTTTCAGCTTCTATCTCCCAATTAAGGCCTAGGACAAGGAAATTTATTAATTTTCTAATAATCTCAATAACTATATATATTCCTAAATGACTAGTTTGAGTGAGCCTAACATTGAAAACTCTTTCTAAACTGTCACACCATCTTGCACAAGAGATTTTGGAACTGAACATTAGAGAAAACATGGAAGGTCAACAATGCAACTTTTATTAGTTTTCACAAACCTCTATACATAAATAATCTATACCCAAAGCAAACCCTATGCGACCTATTATGTAATCAAGATAGGCTTCAAAGTATAAGCACCAATGCATAAAGTTACTATAGAACTTCAAATCTAAGGACTAATGTACACTTTCATAAGTATGAGAACATCTATTACCTATGTGCCACTATATCTTCCTCACAAAATTCTCGAGGCAGGGCCATTTAGTTAACTTGTTCTCAAATAGGCACTAATTGCCACCAATTGCCCATGAAAAGAGGCATCCTCTAATTCTTAGAGCATGTTGTTGATGCCCTATCTCAAAAGATTATGTGACTTTGAATAATTTAATATCAAGCTTATAAAGACATGTTTTGTGATCACCATCAGATACATGACCATATCTCGTAATCATATATAATTTAAGGGTTTCAACCAAGTACATTGTATAAATGACTATATAAAATGTATAAGATGAATATGACCAATAAAAGTATATTAATCAAACAAGAATGTGTATACAAGAGTAGTTTACATGCCTATCTTATTGGCTATGTGGGCACTATGCTAACAACATTTTTTCGAATTTCTGTCTTAAAGACCAAGAGGATGCAATTGTTTTGCTTCAGAACAATCAAAATTTACCCTTTTGTGATGCTTGTCAAGTAGGAAAGAGCAATAAGCTACCTTTTTGAGATTTTGATATAATTTATATTGCTCCACTTTAGTTGGTTGAAATATATATTTAGAGTTAAACTTCAATTCATTCAAGTGGTCTTAGATATTATGTCAACTTTTATAGATGCTTATTGAAGGTATTCCAGGATTTTTTTCTTGCATGGAAGTCTAAACGCATACACAATGATTATCGCTTTTCATAAATTTGTTGAGAGACAACTTGGATATTAAATGAAAGAGATACAAACTGGGGGGAGTGCTTCGAACTCTTGCTCCATATCTTGCTTTCATGGTATCAAGCATTGGATAACATTTCCACATACTTGTGTGCAAAATGAGCTCGTTGAATCCCAACACACACATAGTGGAGCTTGGTCTCACTTTGCTCGCTCAAACTTCCATGCCATCAAGACATTTGACAGATGCCTTTTACTCTACTACCTTATAAATGAATAAAATTACCAGCAAAGGTTCTTGAAGGACTGTCACTGCACAAAAAGCTCTTAAGAAAGAAGCCAAACTACTGTTTCTTAAAGGTATCTGGGTGCTTGTTCCATCATTAAGTCCTTTAATAATCATAAATTAAAAATTTCGCTCAACACGCTATACTTTTCTTGGGTATAGCTCATCTCATCATGGTTGTAAATGCATGGATGCTGCAGCATGTGAAATTTGATGAGGAATTATTCAATTTGAAAAGCTTAGGCAACAACTAACTCCTAATATTTTGCATAGACCAGCAATTTTTGCCTTTATTCCTGTCATTACTACTCCTACGAAGACAAATTTACTTGAGTACTTGCTAGTACAAAATATCTCTCAAATTGACATGAGCTACTTCGCAAAGTAATCATTTCTTAGCTCAAACCCCACCATCTCATAACTCTCCACCACTAAACCAATCTCCACCAACTAACCACACTCCTCCGAATGATCATACCTCATCACTTGGTCATTCTCCACTACCTCTTCATTCCCCACTAAGTGACACATCTCCCTCCACAATGGCACATACCAACCAGCTGTCCGTGTATTTTTTGTTCCCACACCTCAACTACACATTGCATCACTAATGCCTAGTCACCCCATCATTAAACCTGCAAAGTCGAGAATGTTTAAACCTAAGGTATTTGTTGCTAATTTGATTCACGAGGAGACACATAATACTAGACGTGGAAATAAGCTAGGCTAGGTTAGACTTTGACTTAAATAGGCCAGGTTTGTTATGCAAATGACAAGCCTGAGCCTAGCCTATTATTTATAATAGGCTTTTTTTTTTAAGTTAGGCCTAACTTTTTAATAAATTTTAAAGCCTTAATCTATAAAAGCCTACCTAAAAGCCTATTTTCTACCAAGGTTTCAATTAAGTTTAAATATCACATAAATCTAAATTTTTAATATGCTCAAACTTACAATAGATATTGATAAGAAATAATCAGAATAATAAATACCAACTGCATAGTTATAAAAATTCAAATCTAAGCATAAAACAATATCATTTCAACAAAAAGCAATACCAAACAACATAATGGATTTCATAAAGGAATAATTAAAGATATCAAATACAATTAGCCATTCAAAATTATATCACTATTATTTTACTTTTTATGTGAAAAAGAATAAACGAACCGATCTGTTAGGCTTCGCAAGCTTTTAGAAGAGCATAAGTTTAGACTATTTAGTTAAAAAAGCTACTTTTTAAGCCTTAATCTCACCTTTTTATTAAGTAAGCTAGGCCAAGTTAGACCATATGCCCGCTGACGAGTAGCATATCCTATTCCCATCCCTACATAATACTTTTGATCATGATGAATGGAAGTATGCTGTCTTATAATGAACTTAATGCCCTTATGAACATCGCCACTTAGAGTACGTGCCATTGCCCACATGATCGCACTCTTGTTGGGTGCAAATGGCTTTTAGGCTCAACAGGAACTCAAACGAATCTATTACTTGACACAACTCTTGCCTTATTGCTAGAGGTATTCGCAACAAGCAAGACTTTACTGCTAGGAAGCTTGTAATCATATAATCAAGTTGGCTACAGCATAGCTCTATCGAACAACTAGGATTTGCGGCAAGCATATGTCAACAACATATTTCTAAAAGAGGATTTAGCCGAGGAACTCTACATACACTAGCCAACAAGCTTTGTGCAAGTAGGTGCCAATGGTGAACCTTTGGGATGTCACCTTCGCAAGTTCTCATACAGACTCAAGTAGACACCTAGAGCTTGGTCAAATAAATTGAAATATTATTTGATTTCGTCCCTTACATATAAAGTTTCACATGTTGATCCTTCCTCGTTCATCAAGCTTAGGTCTAAGATTTTCATTATAGTTTGAGTGGATAACATTATGTTGACTCATGATAATCCACAAGCAGATGATTCTATCATCGAGGAGATTGATTCTCACATTTCTGTTAAGGACCTTCTGTATCTCACCTATCTTCCCAGCATGGATGTTCAATTTAGTGTACATCATAAAATTTTGAGCCAATTTAAGTATGTTTTAAGCTATTGCAGAAAACTATTATGTTAAAAGCCATATACTATCCCACTCCACTAGTCACCTCTACTCTCTTGATAGCACAAGATGGTAATCCATATCATGATATCCTATCCTGAAATACCATAATGGCGTTAATGCCTTGGCCACGCATTTCATTATAGTGTTAATAAGGTGAGTAAACTTGCGGATCAACCTCTAGATAAACCTTGGATAGAAGTTGTGTATAAACTACTTAAACAAAACTTTGAACTGTGGATGGACGTTTAGGCCATCAAAGTATATAAATTTAGTGGGATCCTCTAATCTAGCTAAGGGTATAGACAGATATTAAACAAATAAGATACATTGTTTCTATATTCGTATCCATTCAACTTTTGAATGTCCGAATAAAAATATGGATTTGATGGATATTATATAATGATACCCAAATTCGTATCCATCAAATATCGATCAAATTTGAATATATCTATATTTGATTATAATTATTTAGATGCATTCATATTGAATTAAATTACTCATATTCAGATATAAATATTACTTTTTGGATATTTAAATTTGGTGATAATTATCTGAATATTCGTTTACAAATATTCAAATATGTTAATCCCATAACCTCTAACAAATATATTTTTTTTTAATAGAAGGAACTATACAATTTCATTAAAGAGAAAAAAATAAAAAAAAAATATAGTTTTTAACTAATAATTGATTTTATAATTAATTATTGGGACTAATTAATATAAATAATGATATTTTTATTAATTATAAAATCAATTAACCATGATTTATGTTGGTTGACTTCATTATTTAATTTTTCCTCAATATTACTATAGTTTTTTAAGTTTATTATCTTTTCTCTCCAATTTTTCAATTATAATTTATATATATACATATATAGATTATGAGATTTTTATTGAACAATATAAATAACATATTATATACGATAATTTTTTTCATATAATGTATCTTATTTAAAATATATAAAAAAGTTAAGAGTATACTATATATGATAATTTTTTTAATATTGTTTATCAAATATGAATAATGGATATAATTATGTTACAAAAAATTGAATATGTAAACAGATATAGTCAATAAATACATATTTGGAGCAGATATTAAACGAATCAGATATACATTTACTATATTTATATTCATTTACAATCGAATATCTATTAATCGAATATAAATAACACCCACCTTAAACGGATGCGGGTAATATTTGTATAAATGATATGCATGCGAACAATAAACGAATTTTCGAATATCCATTTATAGTCCTAGTTTGGACTAAAGAAGTGGGACAAATTGAAGATCTGCTACTAGTAATTGCTTATTTCTTAGAGGTAATCCTATTATGTAGGGCTCAAAATACAAAACTTGTGGTTTCTCAATCGACAAGAAAGATGGAATACAGGAGCTTAACAACTACCTTGCATTGCGCTGCTTTGGTGTGATAACACCAGCATATTGCTCATTTTGCCAACCTCATTCAGCATACATGAAGGGAACATGTTGAGCTTGATTTGTGATCTACTCATGAGAAGGTTATTGAAGGATTGATCTATATCCCAATTGTTGATCAAGTTGTAGTTACACTCATAATACCTCTCTCTGTTGGTTTCTTTGTTTGTCTTCGACAAAGAATAGTTGTTATGCTCCTGAAAAAGTGATTGGTTGTAAGACCAATTCCAAGGTGTTCGGAGGTCTTAGAAGAACAAAAACAAGAGCTTGAATCATAGTTGTTAATAGTGCATGTAGCACGTGCTATTAGCACATATCAAGGATGCGCTTCGCATTGCTGTGCTCGACAGGGTTTACTGAAGCACGCTATGCTGTGCTTTTGCATAGCAGCACAGTGCATATGCTACAGTAAATTGCAATGGTTTTTTTTGGGAAAAAAAGGCTAAAAATCGCTTCCATAAAATCACAAGTCTTAGAAAAGACGAGGGGGGCGGGGGGGCGGCGCAAAAATGTATTTAGGACTTTTAAGTTTGTGCCCAAAAAATTAAAGCCCAAAATACCCACCCATTGTGTGTCATTTCTGCCCTTCTCGCCAATAAAAATAGCATCTCAAGCCCCAGCAAATGAGCAGCCCTCTTCTCCGCCCTATTCTTCACGAAACGATATCAAAATAATGATATTTAAGTAACGATATTCTCAGGCCCCTTCTCCGCTAGTAATGACATTTAAGTATAAGTTTGTTTGACATACATCCACTTGTTGCACTAATTTAGTAATCATCATTGTTCTTGTTAATATTAAGTAGTTTATTCTTCACAATAGGTGAATATATTGTTTTTTAGGTATATATTAGAAATATATACGTATATATTTATTGTGCGCTTTATTTCGATAAAACGCGTACTATGTGCTATAACTTCAGGGACCTTTGCAAGTCGTAGAGCTATGTGCTATTGACAATTATGGGGTGAATGTCATTTCATCCTAGTGTCAGTTCTCTTGTTATGCCATTTGGTTTGTCAATGTTTCAGTTGTTACCTGTTGAAGTTGATTTCAAGCTTGTTTAAGAAGAGTTCAAGAAAGGCTTTAGCTTCGGTCTAAAAGCTCGCCTTGATCTATTTTTCAGCAAAATGAAATAATATCATAATCATTCTCTTCACAGTTTTTGAATTTTTCTCTCTTTTTCTTTCTTTTCTCGCTGATTTCCATAGTTAATCTAGAATTCTATCACCATAAACTCCTAGGAAATTACTTAAACTAAACACACAGAAAAAATGCAGGACCACTCAAATTAGGAGATGATAAGGGGTGGAGTCATAAAACAATTTGTTTACCTCTCTTCACTAGATAAATATATTATAGCTTAGGCAAAAGATCTTCTTGGCAAAACTGGATAATGCTAATTTAAAATTGAGAAATTTATGAGAGATACTAAATTTAGAGAAAGTATTTGTTTTTTATGCTTAGAGTTATTTACTATAACAGATCCTGGTCAAGGAACTGAAGGAAGCACTTTAACTTAATTTTCTTTTCTTTTTCTTCTTCTTTTTAATGCTTAGAAGCTAGTGGTTATAATGGTTATCAAGAATGTGAATTTTCAAAAATGAACAAGATTTGGAGAGCATGACATACTGCCTTGTTGTTGTTATGGAACAGAGCCAATCGCCAACACAAACACTGTGGAATGCCCGGTTACAATTTCCATTTTCACATGTATAATCAGTTGCACTTCCACTCTTAGCTCCGAGTTCATCATCTAGGACAAAAGCACCAAGTTAATGAACATGCACATGTCTGCAGGTATTAAAGTATGCTTATGCATGTCTGTGTTTGCACATGGAAGTCTAAATTCCATGACATTCATGGGAAGGCAAGGGTACCCGGATTTTATTAGATATAATAAACCATTCAGAGCTAAATGGCTTGATTGGGAAATTTTGAGGTGGCTTGGTATTGGATTAGTTCCTTTAGTGGTGGCAGTGGTGCTGCTGACAAACACTGGGGAAGCTTAGGACTGTCCGTATTTCTATTATCCCCTTCCTATCCCTTGAACTTCTTTCAGTGTTCCAGGGAAACCAACAAAACTATAAATCTGTCTCTAAATACATAATCAAGTTCAATAAGGAACCAGGCTCTCATGGCAAAGGGAAAATACGCCTGACAGTTTAACTTACACCTTAAACCATATATGCATGTGCTTGTGCGTACAGCTTTATAACAAAAAGATATCTCAGGATTACCTATTGGAAGATATTGAGCATAACAAATACCACATTCAACCTGCTCCTCATTCTTTAGGATATGCGGAGGTTGGGGTAACTGAGTGTCAAAAACATGTGCAAGATTTTCAGGAAATGATTTGTCTTTCACCCTATTTATCAGAATTGATCAACTATTAGATCAAAGACAAATAACATTAAGCATAAGCTATTAGTAAACACAACAAACACTAAGAAATTTTGGATAAACAAGAAATCAGGAGGGACGCTTGGCATCGATAACTAACTGGCTGCTTAACAATGTGTAAGAAAATGTGACCTAAGATACGTATCAGAAAAACTTCCAGATGGTGAAAAGCCAGCATGAAAGTCCAAATTGAGAATATACCATCTCAAACAACCAACAAGATTAGAAAAGCAGTGATCCAGTTGATACATTTATAAGATTTGGCATAAAAAAGTTTGGCTTTAACTTTAATGGCCCCGTAAAAGTTGGAAATATATGTCAATTAATATTATGGAAATTTCAGTGTCATTATATTGTATATACAATTTAAAGATAGTTGGAACATCATCTACTAGATGTGGGCATAACTAAGGTAACACAAGGTTCCATAGGATATTCCGAAGATCTGAACCATAAGAAAATAACATGCCAGGGACAACCTTCACAATCCAGATTAAGTACTCAATTATGACTTCTAAAGGCAGCAGATATTACAGAAAGGATTTTGAAAGTACCATCTCCTACAATTTCGCTTCCAAGTATCCCTCAGAAAGTTGACTGTGGAATCTGAACCAAGGAAGCGACACCTACCAGATTAAAATGTGAATTAGTATAAGGAGTTTCTCAGACCCATTGTAATGAAGAGATAAAAATACAAAACTTAGTTTACAGAATCCTACTCGGGTAGGGATAGCGGATCATTGACGTTTATAGACAGTACAATATAGCAATCATTTCCTGGAACAGAAGAATAAAGCAGAGAGAGAGAGAGAGAGAGGAGGAGGAGGATTAGCAACAGAAGCAAGGAACCAACGAAGGCAAAGATGTTTTACTGAAATTTATTAATTAAAACTAACCTATTTTGATTTGGCGATATGACATTGCATGATGTGAATCTTTTGGGTCAGTTACCCAAAGAGACTGATCAATGTCATCCAAAGTCGACCAAAAGTCCTGGAGCTTATCCACATGCTAGGCATAGTAGATGGTATTCATAAACAAAAATTTGTAAGACCAAAAGAGATCATCAAGAAACTGCTAGGAAATATTAAACTTGAATGGAGGACAGATTGAACCAAATTCAGAAATCTCCCAGAGTTACCCTTTGAAATTGCTCGACCACATTTCTTAGCTTTGAATTTGATGACCACTCTAGATCAAAATTATAAGGCAAATTCTGCAGACAAAGCAGACTTCAGTTTTCACACATTTCCAGAGAAGAAACAAATTGAAACAAGAGGTGGTGAAGAAGAACAAACCGCTGACACTGAGGGTGGACACCTTGGATATTTCTTATCCAGTGTTATCTCCAGAATATGTGCTCTTCCCTCATCATCCCTAGCACAAGCACCATAAACAACTAAAAGCCTGTTTGGTTTTATTTGCATTCTCATTTTTCATTCCATCATTTTCAAAATTTGAAAAAATAGTTAATGAAAATTAGTTGAAAATGAGTTTATATTTTGATAAATTGTTGGGAAAGATGTTGGGTGTATTGGGTTGTAGGTGGAGAGATATAACAATAATAAAATAGAGAGAGGAGACATATAAGTTACTAGGAAAAGATATATAGGTGATTGGGGAATGTATTTTGAGAATAAAAATAAAAATGTTTTGGATGAAAATGTATAAAAAGTTATGTGTTCCAATTTTCAAATAGCAAAAAATGTGAAAATGTGGTGAGAATGAAAGCAAATGGACCCTAAAAAATTGAAGACAAAAGGTGAACAGAAATGATTATGCAAAAGGAGTAGAAAATATTTAGAATACAACACTATGCTTCTGATTCTTATAATATTCTGTGGTACCAACTGTTTGGACAAGTGTGAAATATTCCCTGATATGGAAGATAATCTTTCTATCTCATGCTTTTCACAAGCAAGACAAAGAAACGGGAGCTTAACACTGTGCAAAAATAGTAATGAGTTTGCCATCACTTGAAAAAGTTATTAATTCACTTTTTCAGATACATATACACATTCTCATTGCAAAGCTGGCCAGTTTTTTCTTTTTCAGGTAGAGCAACACATGCCAAAGCAAGACATTTGAGCTTCAAGTCATTCAAACAGTAATGATTTTCATTGGAACTAGCTTAAGACCATGCAATCCAGAAATTTTTATGTAATTAAAAGATGTGGACCATAGTTTGAAGTGGCATATCCAAACACCTATGCTCCACTCCCCCATCCCACCACCAAATAAATGAAAATAAAAAATTATAAAATATCACAAAACAATGCATTCCAACTTTAACAACAATTGCCAGCATTATTCATTTAGCTTCAAAAGCAATTACCAAAAATAAGATTCGCAAGTACCTGCCCTTCTACATCTAAAACAATAAAATGCCATAAAAATTTATGCCAGAAAGTGCTCATTCACTTATGTAAATTATTGGATGCCTCTTTTCACATCGGTTAAATACAGATTTTCCTTCCTCGCTTAAGATAGGGCTAAATAGCAAGTATTTCTAAATTCTAGTATCATTTGAATCTTAAATGAAACAAATGCATTTTGGTCTGTGCTTAAAATGAAACAGAGCACTAACATAAACTTGCAAATTATGTTCTTAGTTCCAAACTAAATGAATATCCTAACAATGTAAAAGCATTACATTCAGATTGACAACAAAGACAGCATATATGGAATACAGCAGTGTAGTTTACTTTTTTCTTCTTTCTACAAGAATGCCATAAACATTCTAACATGCAAATGAACTACATGATTGTTTAAAAGGTGAGAGAGAGAGGGGAAAGGAGGGAGGGAAAAAAAAGGTACTTACATAATGCGAAAGCTAAGAATTGTTAGATCTTCCCCCAATTTCACTAGGTGCTCCCATCCAACCTCTTCTACCTGTAAACATGCACAAATTCATCCCACAAATCTTCACTATGAACTAAGAGCAACGGCCTTTAATTTTGAAGTAAAAATTAAATCATTGAAAAAGTGCATATCTCGTGACACTTGCACGGAACTATACGGCAGTTTGTTTAAAGTGTCAAACTAGAGGATGATACGAGACAGGCATCACTTCTTTCAAACGCATATCCATGAGGCCCATAGTTAAGAGTTCGTTTAGAACGAGAAAAATACTTAAATAGAGTTACCTCCGAGTATATCCTGCGGCAAAAAGACGATGACGGTGCCAGCTCCTGGCATCTGCTTTGATCAGTAGATTTCTACAATCCAGCGACATAGTTGATATTCTCATTATGAAACTTCAACCCTTCTCTCCGTAATTCGACGAAATCATGAATTATTACCTTGCTGCCGTCCATCTTCTTTAGCCAAACAGTATCAGGATTCAGCGAACAATCTGTGGAAGAAGCAAACAAGAAACTCTACAGCGACTGCAACTACATTAACTAATGTCCGAAAATCAAACACCTTACGGGCATGAAAGATTTCTAGGAGTATAAAGTTAATGCTTTCTCTTCTCGTTTTTGGACTTCTTCCAAACTTCAATTGCTGGACATTGGCGCACGGATTGGTTTTCAAGCGAACTCGACGTTCGTGAATAAATTGAAGGGTTGATGAATCCAATAAAGTTGAAAGTGGAAACACCGGAATATGCACCGAGTGTAAATGTTTTAATCCGCCACTTTTGTTGTCGAAAAGGGCGTCTTAGTGCGACAATTTGTTGTTAATTTTCAAATAGTTACGTTATCACGTGTCCTTTTCCTTTTAAATAATTAGCGGTCCCTTTTTTTTTTTTTTTT
>JACGDI010005763.1:707774-805410 GCA_014898725.1 Jacaranda copaia
TTTTTTTTTTTTTTTTGCAAAAATACAAGAGGAGTAGCTTGGGTGAATATATCATTTTGTTTGGATATGTTTTTATTTTATTTTGGAAGAATATTTTCAAATATATTTATGAGAAAACATTCTCAAATATATTCATTAATTTTTGTTATTCTTTATTACAATAAAATATCAAAAAAATTCTTTATCCTTCCTATTATTTACCAAATTTCACAGTAATTTTATATTTTCCCACACTTTTTATCTAACCCACCCCTCACCCCGCCACCTGCGTACCTTGCTACCGCATACCCCTTCACTTTAATTATAATAATAATATAATAATAAAGATAATTTTAAGCCACATACCCCTTCACTCTAATTATAATAATAATATAATAATAAAAATAATTAATAATAATAATGTTGCTCTGCTAATAATAATTTATAAAGATAATTAATAATAATAATGTTGCTCTGCTAATAATTATTATTATTATTATTATAATTAAATAAATTTTTAATTAACAAACAAAACTTATAAAATATTATAATACAACTCACTTAATCATTACAAATTTACAAAATAATCATATCTCTTCAATACATATACATATATATTACACAATATTTTTAATTAATATTCTTATAATTAAAAAAATTCTTTAATATCAATTTTCACCCTTAAACACGAACACAAAAGTAATGATGTGATACTTACAATAAAATATGCTTCCTAAAAAATATATCAAAACCCATTTTTTACTATTTTTAAAAACAATAACAAACATGAATCATATTCCCCAACCTTCATTTCACATTCTTCCACATTTTCTTCATTATTCATTCTCCCAAAACACACAATAAACATATAATAAAATCAAACAAAAAACATATCCAGACATTACCTATATTTTTTTTTAAGAAATTGAGGAGAGGCATGGTCCTGTGAAAATTTGACCTTTTCTATTTGAAATCAATTATCCCGATCAAAGTTCAATTTGGCCAAATAGTTAAAAGGAAATGATATTTTCCTCTGCAAATAAGAACTATGGGAAACTAATTATATGCACAAGTAACACGAAGACAACGAAAAAGCCAAAAAAAAAAAAAGAAGAAAGGAAAGAAAAAAAGGTCATAACACTCACATTATATTCTGTAATAGCATTGGAATTTTGATCTTTTTATTATAGCATTCAATATGATGAATATCTACTGATATTTCTATTTGATCAAACCAGTTGAGAAGAAAATTATATTTTTCTTTGTAAATAAAAAGGATGAAAAATTAGTCGCACAATTAAATGAAGAACGCAAAAGAATAAAAGAAAAAAGAAAATAAAGAAAGCTGACCTTCGTTAAGGGCCTATGGCAAAGAAGCTCCAGCCCGTTACTTGAGTTTGGGATGGGAGGAGCATGGCATTTTTTGAAATGTAGTGGATGGGCATGGGTTTGCGGATTGTGGGACACTGGGGTTTATGAATATCACAATATGTTAGATGGTTTCAAAGGATAAATTAGGAATATTATTAAATTGGTATTCAAATTATTGAATTCTTAATATTTCCTTCAAACTGAAATATACACTTTGTCTATTAGAGGATTGAAAGGGTAATCTATGAAAATTATCAAAAATAACTTCTATATTAAACATCAAATTGCCTTCTTTTTTATAACAGTATAGATTAAATGCAAGTTTTCCTTGTTTCTAAGTTAAGATAATTAGATAAACGGGGTCTGCTGAAATTCCTATCATCATGAAAAGCTATACATAGGCAGGAGTTTAATGGGATAGAAGAAGACAAACTAGTAAATTGAACCGATTCGGCTACTTTATAAGCTGCACTATTGGCATTTCTACTTAGATGCTTTAACTTCTGTTTTCGCCAACAATCTCAGAATTTTTGGAAGTTGTCAATCAAGACTTGTTTTGTCCTGCTAAGTAATCATCTTGGGCTTAATATCATCATCCAAGCTTGGAGACAATTTATTTTAGAAATGGCTGGTTTTTGTTTTCTTTCTACTATGAATTTGCATGATTCAGTTAGAGCTTGAGTTCTAGTTGAAAGTGGTGTAAGGCAAAATGCAACTAAGATTCATATACCCATGCTACCAAAATGCTATATAATTAATTAATTATTAATATCTATTTGAGCCATGAGAATGATGATCAATAATTTCTATAATTTTACGATTGGTCACTATGTCTTTCTTTCCTTCTTGCACAAATCAATTGATAGTTTTAATGGAATATTAAAATCAAAAATTTGTAGTGAAAAGGGGACTTGGCAAAATAAAACCCTATAGAGCCCCCCCAATCTTAGGCTTTTAAAATTGAACCTACACCAGCTGTTATACGAAGTCTGTTGAAAAAAGGACATTAACAATATTGGGACAAAATAATACAAGTCATGTCTCATTAACTGTATTAATTTAGCCATTTTAGATTATTAAAAATAAATCCAATTAATAGAAGTTTACGTATTGAAATAAAATTTCAACATTCTCCCACTAAGACAAATATTAATTGTAACTTTAAAATGAACAAAAGGTAAACTTTAAGAAAATGACTCTTGGGCTAAATTTAAAGAAAAAAGAAAAAAATTGATTGTAACCACAATTTTGAAAAAAAAATTATGGTAATGAGACAAAATTACCAACATAATCCAGTTCAATAAAAATTACTAATATTAAATCATGGCAATAATTGCATTTTTCATCAACACAAGACCTCCATGGTTGCATATACCAACAACTCCATTAACATAGATTCAAATATGGTGGTGTGGTAAGAAATAGCATCAAAACATGACCTAAGCATGTATACCATTTCATTGTTGGTCCTCCAATTTTTTTTGTGGCATATGAATTTCTAAAACTATATGAAATCCTAAGAAAACTTGATTTTATTATAAGATATGGGTGTTTTGAGCAATAGGAAACCCTAAGAAAATCCATGATTTTCTTGTAAGACATGAATTTCTAAAACAATATGAAATCCCAGGAAAATTTGGCTTCAAAAGACACCATGTATGCCTTGCTCAAATATAGAATATGGTGTCATTTATGAAATATACCCAACTCTCAAAATCAACATCTAATCTCAAGATACATAGTGCACACAATTATAACAAATATATCAACAGTTGGAAAAAGAATCTCGCATTAAATAAAAACTTAATACAAACAAATGGTTCGATGTAACAAATTCTATAAAGAAGCATATCTCACTTAACCCAATATATCAAAAGACTCAATTACACCCATGTGTTCTACAAATCTTTTGAAAATAATAGGTCTCAATCCCTTAGTCAAAGGATTTGCAAGCATAGAGTTGCTATCAACATGCTCTATCATAATGGTACCATTTTTAACTAAGCCTCTCACAATGTGATATTTAGGTTCTACATGTTTAGATGCACTAGAGGATAGGGGTGTTAAATGAAAATCAAAACCAATCAAACCGATTGAAAACTGAAAAAACCAAACCAAGCTGAATTGAAGTAGTTTCGGTTCTGTTTTCAATTTTTTATTTCAAAAAATTTTGATTTTCGATTTGATTTGATTTTTTTACTCAATTAACCAAAATCGAACTGAAAATCCAAAAAAAGAGTTCGACTCAATTCTTTCAAGTTTGCGATTCGATTTTTGGTTCTGCTTAACCGAACCAAAATCAATTTTGATTTTTTTATATATAAAATTTTATTGTTCAAGTGTTAGTAGTTTTAAGTCTAAGATAAATAAATATAATTTTTCAAATAATGTACATGTTAATATATTTTTAAGTTTGTGGGATAAATAAAAGGAGAAATTTTTGATAAGGTGAAATAATTGAGAAAAAAAGAACTAAAACTAGAGAAGAGAAAATAAAACTACATTGTTGTTGTTTTCTAAAATAAAATTGACTTTATCATCTTATACAAAATATATCAAAATTGTTGTTAAAGTCCTCCATTTTTTAAAAAGCATAGATAATAATATACGGTGAATAAAAAATGAAAAATTATGATACAATGACTCAATGAGAAAAAAATTGGTAGTTTTTCTAAACTCAAACTGTATAAAATGTATAAGTGTATAATTTTCTTAATATACAAATTAATACATGTTACATATAAAAAAAATAAATGATTATGATTTAAAGAGGAAAAAATGCAATATAAAAAGAAAATTAAAATTTCTACTTTAATTATTTAATTAAATTTGTATAGAGGATGCATTGATGAGTAAAATAGAAATTTCAAAATTGCAAATCAAATGGTTAAATCATATATTCCTATTCCTGTAACAGTAGCCAATAATACATTGCATCTGTTGGCTAATAAAAAATTTATTATACTATTATAAAAGAAAATTTATTTTGTATCTAAAATAAAAGCTATTTTTGTTATTTTACATAATTTGTCCTTTTAATTATTTTAATAACAAAAATTAACAATGTGGTTTGAAGGATAAATAAGAAATTTTAGTATAAAAAAGATAATTTAGATAACAATTCATCAATATTTTTTTAAATTATCCTTTAGAAATGATGGTTTAATAAGATTACAATTGTACTTTCACAAAATTTACAAATACACAATCCATATTATGATTTGTGTACTAAAATTTTTGTAATGATTTAACAAGGCACACTTAATATGTATACTAAAATTTTATAAAATAAAATAAATAAAATATTTATTTATCTTCTTAGATATATTATAATTTTTAATATTTTAAATGTATTTGTTTAGAAAAAGTAATCCAATTCAAAATTTTCATTGAAAAACAAATATGTTTTTATCAAACTTACTTTTATCAAATAAACTATTTAGTACTAAAAAATTATATAATTCAATTCAATTTTTTTTTTTACCTAAAATCAAACATTTTTTGGCAAAAAAGCAAATCTTTTTAGAAAAGAACATTGGGTTCAGTTTCAATTCGGTAATATAATGCCCTAATTGGGAGCCGCTGCTCCTAATGAGGTATTTTATACCATAAGTTTTATGGATAACTAAACTGCATTTCTCAAAATTTAAACTATTTTATTTTCCCAAGCGACATCTATCAAAGATATAACAATGAATTGAAATATCATGAGTATCTGAGGTAAAGAATGGAAGATAACAATAAAACAACATAAGTTCGAATGACTTAGTGAGATATCTTAGCAAGAATAACAGGGTGACAATTTCTCAAAGATTATATAGGAAACAAAAAGAAGCATTAAAATTTTCAGAAACCACAAGTGAAAATTCAATCAAAATTTTTAGTGAAACATATCATCATCATCCCATACCAGTGAAGAGATTTCACAAAACTCATTGCCTATTTACAAAGATTTAAATTTCAAATACGACTAAAGGAGTTAACATGATATTTGAACAATCATTTGATTTTGTCAAACATTTGAGTTTCAAAGCACAAGTATCAAGCATATTAATTACTTTTGCAAGCTTGCTGCTATTGGTGGTTTTCCTATCTTGTCACTCTAATTTTGAAAATATGAAAATTATTATCCCTCCAAATTCTGAGTGATCCGCTTGGACACTTAAACACACAATAGGCATGGCTAGCCGTATACCTGATCCCACTCATAGACAACTACCTTCAAGTGACTATGAGATAGGATTATATATACATCTTGCAAGGTATTAGTGAAAAGACCAGTCATCGTAGGTCCATTCTGCCTGGTTGTCTTTCATAGCTGATCCTAGGGCCCATCCCCAAAGGTATCATGTACACTCATGATTATCACGTAACACATCCAACAACATTTCTATTAACACTTTGATTTACCATGACAAGCAATCAATCAAACAATTTATATCAAACTCATTTCATGGTAATAGTTATGGTGCTAATAGAAGACATATTTCAGAATCCATTTTTGATTTTTCCCACACAATCGCTAATTTCAAGTAAAATGGCATAAATCAAGTTTAAAAGGAACCATAATCCACATAAATTGGTGATGTGTGGTAACTTTTGTAACACGTTTATTGAAAAGGATCAAGTGACAATGATATATTAACAAGTATATATGTTCTTTCTTCGGCAAGAAAATCTCGTATTATCAAGTGTAAACTCACTTGGTTAATGTAGAGAAATTCCTAGTTGTATGGTTGCTAAGGTCCTAGCTTCTTAGTCCAACCAAGAACTATCATAAGATAACTCAAGTTATCATCCTATTAATCCTCTAAATCTTAAGTATAACTATAGTTGATGTCTTAATCAAACTCAAGGTTATGACACAATCCCCATAATCTTGGTTTCATATCTAAATGCTTAAGACAATTGAATGTGGTAATCCTTAGGTGTTTGGAGGGTCCATGTCTTTGTTTCCTAATCAATTCAAAGTTCATAATAAAGTAACATAAACCAATATTGTGTTGATTTTGAATCATAATTCTTAATATACTTAAATGTCCTTATCAAGTTCCTCAATTAATTTATCAGTTTAATCATAACTTTCTCAAGTTCCATGTTACACTTAAATGTTTAAGATAATCACATATCACTGTCATTAACTCAACAAGTCGGTGAACAAGTTGTTAAAATCTTATTTAAGGTCCTAACAATATCCCTTCAAGTCAATTAGGTTCAACACTATAATAATTATGAAATTAATCCATAACCTAAGCTAAATCACAGTTTAATAGTCTTAGTTCATATTATGAATAAGCTTGGATCCAAAATTTCAACTACATTTGATAAATTAATCAAATTAAAATTCGATTATGAAATTTACCCAAATTAGATTGAATGGAGATCCAATTTCAAGTCCGCAATAGCTCAGATCAGTCTAAAATTTAATTCTATACCAATTGTCAAAAAACCGCCGCATGCACCACCGCTTGACATAAGGACGACCACTACCACTAATTAGTGTGTCTTGTCAAGGCAAAAAAAAAAAAACCAAAATGATTTCTTGATTGGTTGTTGTTTAGCCAGCCAATTGCTCAAAAAATCATCGTGGAATCATAACTAATTGCTGTCCGCCACCCACTTTAATTCCTTTATTACTGCTAGTCAAAACCTTAAATTGACACCACCATCTCCTTGCCTATGAGCTCGCGACCAAAACCTACCTGAAGCCAATCACTTTTTGTCGTCGGAAGCAGCAGAACCACTAAACTACCACCACCTCACTATCAAGTTTCATTTTTCAACGATTTCTTCAATGTTTCAGATGGTTTTTGGTATGGTTGAGATCATTGGATTAAGGAAAAACTTTCTATAGGATTAGTTTTAGCTTTTCCAGTCATTTTCCAGTCATTTGCTTGTCGAGTAGGGTTTGGGGTAGGTTTTGTGAATTTACACAATTTTCATTCTTACTCTATATATATAAATATTTTCCAACTTATTCAATTTAGCCCCAAAGATTTTAATTATCTTCAATTAGACCCCTATATTTCTGATCACCTTTCACTTTGGCCCCTAAGTTTCAATTAAACCCTTCAACTTTTAATTCTTACACTTTAACCTTTAACATTTCAGTTTTTGGGCAATTTGGTTCAAATTTAATTATTCTAAAGTCCATAGACTTTTAATTCACTGACATTTACCTTAAATTTTATATTTTTAAACATTCAAGTCATCATCTTATTCCCAATTAAATCCCTCATCTGTTAATAATTACTCATGAGGCTCAATTCAATTTTAAACCACAATTAATCAAACTCAATTTAGTGAATTCTTATTATTTTTGTTGAAACAATAACTTTAAATTTATAACCTAAAATTCAGGGTGTTACAACTCTTCCTCCTTAAGAGAATCTAGTCCCCAATTCCTATTTGAAATATGAAAAGTCTCGTAGTGCCATCACTCACCATCTTACTATTCCCAAGGATAATTTTGTTACAAATTCCAATTTCCTTTAATCCAATTGGTTCCATATTTTCCTTTTTCCAATGTCAAGTGACTCTTATTTTGTCATAGAAAAGTGCAAATCCTTCTTAGTAGGGATCACTATCATGAATTTTTCATCTACTCATATGTACTTGAGCATTCCATACTTCATCATATGTTTAGTGTTGTCTTGCATAATCTAGCCTGGCAAGATCGTTTATTTCTATGCCTCAAGTCTTTCCAAGGTATGTGAGATCATTCAGTCATGACCCAATATTCATTTCAAGGTATATGCATATTTGATATTTTCTTAAGTTTCCCAAAGAAAGATAAAACTAGTACCAAGATTAATCCATATCTTTAATTCTCAAATTTCTCTACACATCTCTACTTATTCAAAGATTAACCCTATTTCAATTATTTCAGTCAATAGATCTACAATCTTAGGAAGATCATATTTGACACGAGTTGTGAAAGCCTAAGAAACTCTTTTTCCTGACATTTTCTTCAATCTTCTTTAGCATACTATGGCGTTAACTTTTGTATGATCAAATTCCATTAGTCCAAAAAAGTGTTTTTTTTTTAATGAGACAACTTAAGGAAACAAGTCATATATCCTTAATGGGATAATTTTGCTCTTAGGATTTAAGTTTTCTAGGGTAACTATGATCCCTTCTTGTAATCTAATGTTTGATGAGAGCCGAGACGCAAAGAATAATACTATATATTCTATAAGGGAATAATAACTAACACAGCTTAATCCTCTTCTTTATTTCATAGGATCTCTTTATACCTTTTCCTATGTATTGAGATTGCCAATTCTTTTTATTTAAGTGAGTCAACATATCCATCACCTAGAAAAAATCATACATACACCTAGAATGTTAACATGCAAGACCTAAAGGACTTTGTATTTCTTGACATATCTCCTGTCTATTTTAAATCGTCTAAAAATCTTGGTTTTAGCAAGGTCACTTTGCTCTTTCTCATGAGATCCCTCATATTTGAATGTACTTTTTTTTTTCAATTGTTATTCAAATCATTAACTTAGCACATAATTTGTATTCCAACAAACATTCACAACACCAAGCAAAATTATAGTATAGCTATGCATTAAGTTCAAGTGTATTGGATATCCTTAATGGAATTATCAAAACTAATTCTACAAATTATGGACTATAAGCCCTTACAATGAGCTGAGTAGTTTATGTGAGCAAGGTGTTTTAGTTTGACACTCAATAGATTAGTTTAACTTTTATTAATATCTCCCAAATGGTATCAATAATTCCATGGTCCTTTCTCGATACTCAAAGGATCTCTTTACACTTTTAATCAAGGCCCTCATGTTCTAATTATCAATCTTTCATGGCCTTTGGTGAATGGATTTCAAAAACTCATGGTGTTTTCCATAAGGTCTTTTATGATACTTTTAGAACTATTAATCTAGTCATGTCTATCACTAATCCACAAAGGTATCATTCCCTAGAATCATATGTTATCTTCTACCTCCTTGCTCTAGAACCTATTCATGAAGTTGGCTTAAGGACTTGGTGCTAGCATCTATCTTTTCCTATACATTTTTAGTTAGAGTGCTCTCATCTTGATGTTCAATCTTATTAGTTTTGTTTATTGGTAGCTATCTGTTATGATATAATTGACTTGTGATGGAAACTAATTAATATTTCCTATTGACATCAATTTCTAGTGTGCTAAAGTTTTGGCTTTAGAATATAGGCAAAAATTAACGTGGCTTACAACATCCCACCTAAAACTTTTCCAAATAAGGCCAAGGTCAATATGTTATTATAAAACGTAGAACATTTGGACATGAGATAGAACTTTCTAGGGTTCAAGTCTGTGTACACACTTATGTTCGTGCATGAGCTGTTGAAGATATATATATACATGTATATATATGTGTGTGTTTATCTAGTTCTTAAGAGGACTAGAATTTTCTTTATTAAACTTATTAATGGTTAAACAGACATTAGAGTTGCTATTTCATTTGTAAAGCTACAAGATACCAAAATGGGGCATAAGATTTTATGGAGTTCAGTTAATGTGTCCATTTTTAGTTATACACAAGTCTTACCTACAATTCTATTTTTGTGTGTGTATAAGAATCTCATTCTTAAAGTTACTAAGGTTTTTATTTGATCTAATTGTTGCATTAGTTTGTGGTGAGAAAACTAGCTTCATCTATCATATTATCAATAAGATTATTTGTTTAGTCACATCTAATATATGGATGTGCAATAATGAGTTGCCCTTGTGGGATATACTTATTCACGTTCTACATTTTTTTCAATCTCCATAACTTAATATTCTAGTTTTTTGTTGTCAAGAGTCTGAATGGGGTTTCTCAATTTCAATTATGAATCTTTATCCTTTGCTTTCCATTTACGAGTATTATATATTTTTTATTTTAGATAATTGATTATAGTTTGTCAGTATAATAGTCCCCATCTTTCATCACTATTATTTTTGCCAAGGTTTCAGTGGTAGCCCTTACATCCTTTCATTTCCATTTAATCTCTTCAAATCTTTCTTTGTTGATTTCTATATCCCTACCTCATATGTTTGTTTAAGATTCCAATACAAACTTTAGATGTTTTTTGCAATCTTTAACAAATTTTATTTCCTTTTCCTCAAGTCATAATGTTTTCTTTACAACTTCATTCTTATAGGCAATTTTTTTTTCTCTTATTTTGTTTGCTATCCTCTTATGCTCATACTAATGAACTTTCTTACTGTTTATGAGCTAATTTCCTCGAGCATTTAAATCATAACCATACACACCTATTAGTCATATTCTCCTTAGAAGATTTCCTCATAGGAAATATTTCTAATTTCTCTATCAAATACCATGTTGCAGTTATACTAATCAACTCCATAGTTGAAGTATTGATTTCTTTGAAACAATAATACCCTATGGGCTTATGGCCTCAACCATATGTGAAAACCAAAATATAGATTATTCCTAAATGATCCTTGGCTTCTAAAGTTCCATTATCACAAATACACTGACACCACAAGGTGATACTAAGAATATTATTGCATCAGATACCACTAAAGTCATATGCTTGATATCTCAAAGGTAATGGATTAGATACTAGCTTGCCACTCTAATATCAATCATTTATTCCTTAGATATCAAGTAATATCCTCGAAGTTCATATCTTAGCAAAATGTTTTTGTCAAACTTAACCTTCATTAATCCTAATATTCCAAATTCCAAGGGGAATTACGTTATTGGCGTACCACTTCCAAATAGCCATGCCATTTAGGTCACAATATTCTCTTATGTTCAAAATATTGATCTAAAGGATCTTTTGTTCATCAATTCAACTCTAGCTAAAACGATCACTTGCTTATGCATTGAGTAGAGTGTTCTCAAACAAGTTCATATTTGATTTACCAAGAATATTATTCTTCCTAAATATAAGAAGTCATATGCTTGATACCTTAAGAGTTACATATTATGCTTTGGTCAGCTGCCCACCCATAGCCCTTCACATTCTCTGGATCAAACATTATCCCAAAAATTCATGTCCTAGTTAATTCCTAAAGTCATGCCTAATCTCCACTAACCAAAAGTTTCATGTCTCATTTAAATCTCAGAATCAACCGTACTCTCCATTAATTAACCTTTCATCTTTCAAGAATCATATCCTAGTGTAGCTTAGGTTTTCAAAACCAATCTCCAATACCACCTCTATAGCCCTAACCTGGAGGGACCTGCTTCCTTCTGAGGTGCTACCCATTCCATACCATAAGTTTTTTAGATAACTGAAAATACATTTCTCAAAATTCCAAGTATTTAATTTCCACAAGCAATATCCATAAGAGGTTCAACTATGAAATGAAATATCATAAATTACACTTAGCACTTCCACTACCTTCATTACCTTATGTGTCACCTGGGTTAGTCTATCTTCATCACTCATTTTTATCTGGGGTAAAGAACGAAAGATAACAATAAAACAACATAAGTCTGAATGACTTAGTGAGATATCTTAGCAATAACAACAAGGTGATAATTTCTCAAATATTATATAGAAAACAAGTAGAAATATTAAAATTTCCAAAAATCATAAGAGGAAATTTCAATTAAAATTTTAGGGGATCCTTCTCACCACCATCCCATGGCAGTGATGAGACTTTGCAAAATTCACTACTTGTTTACAAAGATGTAAATCTCAAATACTACCAAAGGGGTCGACATGATATTTGAACAATCATTTAATCTTTGTCAAACACTCGAGTTTTAAAGTACAAGCATCAAGCATATCAACTACTTTTGCAATCTTGCTGTTGGTAATTCTCCTACTCTATCATTCCACTTTCAAAAACATAAAAATCGTTATCTCTCTAAATTTCAGGTGATCAACTTGGACATTTAAACACTCACTAGGCATGACCAGTTGCATGGCTGATCGAGCTCATAGATAGCTACCACCAACTAACTATGAGATAGGGTTATATACATCTTGTAGGGTATTAGCGAAAAAACCAGTCACCATCTGTCTGTTTTGCCCAATCGCCTTTCACAGCTAATCCTAAGGCCCATGCCTAAAGGTATCAGGTGCACTCATGATTATCACATAACACATTCAATAATATTTCAATTGACACTTTGATTTCCCATGATAAACAAGCAACTAAATAATTTATATCGAACTTGTTTCACAGTTATAGTCATGGTGCTAATAGAACGCGTATTTCAAAATCCCTTTTCAGTTTTCCCACACAATCACCAATTTTAAGTAAAATGGCACAAACAAAGTTTAATAGAAGCCATAATCCACATAAAGTGGCGATGTGTGGTAAATTCCATAACATGTTTATTAAAACGAACAAGCAATAAGGATATATTAATAAGTATATATGTCCTTTATCCAGCAAGGAAATCTCGCATTATTGAATATAAACTCACTTGGTAAATGTAAAGGAATTCCTAGTTGTATGTTCACTCAAGTCTTAGCTTCTTAGTCAAATTGAGAACTGTTATAAGATAACTCGAGTTATAATCTTGTTAATCCTCTAAATCTTAAGTATGACTATAGTTGACGCCTTAATCAAACTCAAGGTTATTCTAACATAATTCTAGTAATCTAGGTTTCATATCTAAATGCTTAAGACAATTGAATGTGGTAATCCTTAATTGTTTGGAGAGTTTGTGTCCTTGTTTCCTAATCAAGTTAAAGTTCAGAATAAAATAACATAAACCAACATTGTGTTAATTTTTGAATCATAATTCTTAATGTACTTAAATGTCCTTATCAAGTTCCTGAAGTTATTTGTTTAATCATAACTTTCTCAAGTTCGATGTTACACTTAGATGTTTTCTTATCAAGTTCGATGTTTATGATACTTTGCCATTGGGTTTCATTTTTCAGTGATTTCTTTGGTGTTTCAAATGGTTTTTGGTATAGTTGAGATCATTAGGTTAAGGAGAAACTTTCTATGGGATTAGTTTTAGCTTTTTCGGCCATTTTTTGGCCATTCACTCATCAGGTAGGGTTTGGGGTTGGTTTTGTGAATTTGCACAATTTTCATCCTTAATTTATATTTATAAAATATTTTCGGGCTTTTTCAATTTAGCCCCAAAGATTTTAACCACCTTCAATTAGAACCCTAAAATTTTGACTGCTTTTCACTTTGGTCCCTAAGTTTCAATTAAATCCTTCAACTTTTAATTATTATACATTGACTCCTAAAATTTCTATTTCTAGGCGATTTAGTCCAAATTTATTTATTCTAGAGTCCTTAGACTTTTAATTCACTGACATTGACCCCTTAAATTTTATAATTTTAAACAAGCAAGTCCTTCTTTTACTCCCAATTAAATCCCTCATTTGTTAATAATTACTCATGAGCCTTGATTCATTTTTTAATTGGAATTAGTTGAACCCAATTTAGTGAATTCTTTTTTTTTTTTTGTTGAAACAATAACTTTAAATTTACAACCTAAAATCTGGAGCATTATGGGTAAATTCAAAATTTAACTAAAATTAAAACTGAAATAATGAGATTGATTTCAATTGACCGATTTGATTTCGATTTTCCATTCATAACCAAAATCAAATCGACTGCATTCGGATAAAAGTTGAACTGAACCCAACATTCAATTGTTCTCAATTTTCCATCTCAAAAAACTAAAATTTCCAATTAACTGATCAAACCAAAAACCAAATGCACATACCTACTGGAGGACTTGTTGTTCCTCAAAATGAGCATAGCAGTAGCATTATCACAATACATCTCTAATGGCCTAAAAATTAAATCAACAACTAAAAAAAGTCCAAAAAATGAAGTTCTTTAGCCATACAACATGTCTAGCTACTCCATAACAAGCAACAAACTTAGCAAGCATGTTTGATAAACCAATAAGTGTTTACTTGACACTTTTCCATGAAATTGCTCCACCTGGCATTGTAAAAACCTGATGTGGATTGTAAGTCATCGGGATGATTAGCAAAATCTGAATCTGACTATCCAATAGCCTCAAGGCAGTTACCTTTTCTATATATGAAAATGAAGTATCTGGTTTTTCTCAAATATCTCAAGAATTTCTTAATAGTCATTACAAAAAATGGTGTTATTTGCCACCCCATTTTTTCTCACTCTTGCTAAACCGTAGGAAATAAATTTTTACTCATGCTTTATACTGCATGAGCATTAAAATTTATTAAAGCCCATGGTTAAGAGTAAACCATAGGCATTACGTGCTCATTACTTGCGTTTTTCCAACCGTAACGAATAAAATTTCAATTGGCCTACACTTTAGAGCTAACTCGTAGGCAATAATTAATTATTACCTACATGTTTGTAATCATAAAGAAAAAAATTTTAAATTGCCTGCGCTTAAGAATTAAATCATAGGCAATACTTAAATATTACCTATGCTTTTATGATAATAAGTAGTAAAATTATTTTCTTTTAATTTTTTCCCTCATAATTTTTTTCTTGCTTACCAACACTTTTGACGTATTTCTTATTATTTTACTTAATAAGAATAAAAAGTCCTTTGATTTATTTTTTAGTTTTTTTAAATTATATATAAACAAAAGATAAATTATTTATTTAATTTACTTATATATGTTATTAAACTAACAAATTTTATTTTTTCACCTATCTTCTCTTCATGCATATGATAACATTCTCCCTCCCTCTCTCTCTCTCTCTCTCTCTCTCTCTCTCTCTCATTACCTGCAAATACATTAGGGCATGAATTTTTCTTCCACATTGTTGGTATTGATCTCTTATTTTTGTTTGTTTTGTTATAAAAATTTTGTTTTATTTTAGATTTGATGCTAAAATAATGTTTGATTTTCTCACATTTGCAGGTTGTTAGTCAAAGAATTTTATCGTGCCTCATAAGGATTCAACCTTTAGTCTTCAAGTTTTTCAATTTATATTTATCAATTCTAGATTTTAGTTCTATTTTTGTTTTATTTAGGCTTTGGAAGAAATGGAACAGCTGCAAATCTCTCCATCTAAGAAATTTCAAAACTAAAAACACTAATTGGAAAGATGTGGGTAGACAACAATGGAGGGTTTGGTGTGGGTTAGTAATGCTGAAAGCTATTGCTAAATGATCATGAGTTATGAGGGATTAGGATGAAGGGCATCAACTTTTCTGGTGATGGCAATTCTTTTTCCTATTTTGAAAACTAATTAGAATACCAGGATTCTAATATATTGATTTGACTTGAGCATGCCACACATCAAGTGTAATTTTGCTGGTTTAATATGAAATCACTTTTTCGCACTATAAGTTTAGACAGAAGGTAGTCTTAAATTAAATTGAAGTGGCTTGAGTGTTAAGTGAAATGAGGAACTACTAAGCTGATGGATTATAACTTGTTTTTAGGCTCTAATGACTAGCAAAGTTTTACCTTCTGTTTGGGATACGTATTGTCTCTCAAATTGTATGTGAAGGTTATGCTTGATTTGCTAGCATGAAATATAAGAAAAAGGGATTAGCCTTTCGTCAGTAAAAAACAAAAAGAAAAAAAGTATTGGATATGATTATTCATTTTATTGGAGGTTCTGTATTTGACAAGTTAAAAATTTTATTCATGTATGAAATAGATTAATGTAGTGGGAAGAACAGAATTCATGTTGTTTTATGATGTTATTATATTCTTTTTATTTTATTTTTGTATGGAAACTTGGAGCTTTTGGATGCCATCAATTGATTTAGTTTTTTATCATTGCTGAAACTTGTGTTCTTTTAGAAGGTCACAAAAGTAAATGTATGTAGACTTTTGGAACTTGAATTTTAAGGAGAAGAAAAAACATCATGGAAAATAATACATAAAGTTGCATGGATTTGAGAATTCTTCTTAGAATTTTCTCTTTAAAATTTAAATTTATAGGTGAAATGTCAATTAGATTAATGCTTGTTAAAGGTAGCAAAATCTCACACCTCAATTTAAGATATACAAGGGATTGGGTTGGAAGAGGTTAACATTGACCCCGAAGACTCTGTAACCTTGTAGAAACTTGTACATATGTGTAGAAAGTTGTAGAAACTAATAGGAGTTGTGTAGAATTTTCTAGAATAGGTTTTGGAAGATTCTAGTCTTAAGGAAACTTTTAGATGTGTAATCTAGATCATAGGATTGAGTTGATCTCTATCGTCGATTTGGGAGAAAACTTGTATAAATAGGTTATGAGCTCATTTATAAACAACTAAGTAGAAAGTAGAGAGAAAGCAGAAAGGAGAAGTAGAAACCAAGTAAAAGCATAAACAAGTTGTAATCTAGCAATACAAAGCCTCTTTGATTTTTTCTCTCAAGTCTCTTTTGTGCTTAACGTTTGGCTAACTCACATAGCACACACAGCACTTGTGTGTTTGCAATAGGGTGAGACTGACTTAGCTAGTGTTGCAAGGGGCGAATAAGGAGCTAAGTGTCGCACAGTAGCTTATAAGGGATAAATTCATGACAAAAAGCTTCTTTGGAAGTATGCATTCGATGTACGTCATATATGTGATAAACAACAAGCACTAAGTTTTTGGATCTTAGTTATGGTGGATTAGTTGTATTAGTCCATAAATTTTGAAGTATTTTTGATAGGTTATGCATTCCAAATTAGAAAATAATTAGATTGGGCCATTTTTCAAAAAAATTTAAGTGCTCTGTAGTTAATTTTAGCTACGTAGGTCTATTTTGGAGCTTGGAGGTGTTAATAGAACCACTTGATTTGAGTGATAGGCTCATTTATATGGGCCTTTTAATATGAATTTTTAGAAAGTACTTTATACATATCGTCAAATGTTTGATAAAAATATACCTTAATAATCATCTAATAAAGTATAAGAAAGAGAATTTAAATTCTACAATTATATACTTTCTTAAGTGGATTTCTAGGAACATGACTTGTTTCAAAGGTTCATTTCAATTCTATCAAACATACAATGTTTTCACAAATGAAATCCTATTACCCTTCCTTGGCATGACACACTTGTGTAATAAAAAGTAATTGCTGTCAGCTTAGTGCGTCATCTAATTTAGCTAAGTGTTGGTGTCATGACATGATATGTTGAAAATATTATATTATTGCAATTAAAGGTTCCCCTTATATATATTTGTTAAGATGCCTTCTTTATTTGGTTTTGATTATGCCCATTTTGTAAGAAACTTTAATTTTCTTAAATTTGTCAAGATTTACTATCCAAACTTTTGTTTACAGATTAAGAAAACTATCCATTGCTTAAATAATTGGTGATCAAGAATCTTAACTTAAGGTTAGCATTCTAAGTATGGTAACTAACTGTTACATACATTAAGGAAGTCGAATCAGAACCAACAAGGAAACTTAGCTTAGATCAAGAAGCTTACTATAAGGTTGGTGTTCTTAGTATGTTAACTTACCATTGCACTCATTAAAGGAGTAGAATCAATACCAGTAAGGAAACTTATATTTGACAGCCTAATTCTAGCAACAATTAGGGTAGCCCATCAAGAGAAAGTTCCAGCACATTATTCAAACTCTCACTGTATTTAAAGGATACAAGCTGAATTGAGAAAAAGAAGTTGTGGAGTGGTGCTCAATTAGAAGCTTAAGTTCGATTAGTGTTCTCTATATTAGACTCTTTCTCAATCTTAGTTACTGGGTAGCTATGTGCTTACCATTGTCTGTGAGGTGTTGAGGAGTCAATATTTGATTATTGTACTTTTGTACTAATTATTTTTTTGAGTAAAGTAAAGGTGAAAATCCTAAGTTTTATGGCTTAAGTAGTGGATATAGGCTTGCTGAATCACTATAAATCCGTAGCCCTATCTTCTCTATTACTTATTATTTCTATTTTCATTAGAAATTAGTTATATCTAGAAGTTCTAGTTTATTGTTTTCTAAATTACCTAGTTATGAGTCAAAAGACTTCATTAAGTCAATTTCCCTTTTATGATCCTATATTTTTTCACTTGGTACTAGAGCCAAGGGCTCATATATAATTTTTAACAAACTTAAGTTAAAAGATCCGAATGGCTTTTTCTAGCTTTGATATGTATGCAAAAGGTCAATCTCATACTCATCATCCTCTATTTGACAAGAATAATTATTCAACATGGAAGAACCAGAATGAGGTGTTTATCATAGCATTAGATTATGACCTCTGGAGTATAGCCATTGATAAACCTCTTATTCCAACTAACAAAGGCATGTCTCCAATAGGCAGACTGGAACTTACCACTGAAGATAAGAAAATGCTCTCCATGAATGCAAAAATGAAAAATATTCTTTCTTGTGCAGTAATCAAAGAGAAGTACAATTGAGCTAGCATGAGTACTTCTACAAAAGTTTTGTGGGACATGCTCCAAGTTGCCCATGAATGTACCTTTAATTTCTTTGCTTACTCACTAATATAAGATGTTTTCAATAAGCCAAATGTATGCTTATTTCATCAAAATAGTGAATCCTATGTTTGCATTGGGAAAAACAGTGTTTGAAAGTGAACAAGCGTAAAAGATCCGAAGATCCTTACCCAAGAAGTGGCATGAGGCTAAAAGCCTTAAAAAGATGACTATAGGAGAATTGATAGGCTCACTTACTTCTCATGAGATGACTTTCCTTAGCAAAGAGGAAAGTTCCAATAGCAAATACAAGGAAAACATTACTTTCAATGTAGGGCAAGGAGATTGGAATGAGAATCTTGGCGATTTAGATAGAGAAATGATTAATGACGAAATAGTCATGATCGCCAGGTCACAACAACAGCTTACCCAAGCTAAAAATTATTTTAGAAAAAACTCTAGATCAAATTCCAAAAGAAATAATGGTGAGTTTAAAAACATTGAGCAACTTATATGCCATGAATGCCATTAGGTTGGACATAAAAAGTTTGACTATCTAAAATTAAAAAAAAGTCCAAAAGCTAAAAGAAATTCCAACGAAAGAGCTATGACCATCACTTGTGATGATTCAGACTTTGACCAGTTTGACAATAAAGAAAATTGTCTCATAGTAGACATATAGATAACTTTACAATCTCAATTGAGTTCTAGTAGTTTTGAATTTGATCATGATTTTGATAAGAATCTTGATATTTATATAGAATACCATAACCAACTCATTGAACTTCAAATAGAGATAAATCTTCTTACAGAACAGCTAGAGATTACCCTAAATGAAAAAGGAAGAACTATTCCATTACTATGATAAAATCATAAAGAAAATTCGGAAGAAAGTAATAGGCTAGTTGAGAAAAACCAATATCTAGAAAATGAAATTCAAAATTTACTAGACAATAATTATAATATAAAAAGAACACTTAAGGGAAAGAATAATATAGAGTTTAGAAATAAAGAAACAAAATCATTTGATAATAGAATTTGTCATTATTGCACCATAGCCGGTCATATAGCTTATAAATGTCCTATACAAAAAGAAATTGGATTCAAATATGTGTGGGTACCAAAATTTGGCATTTCAGGATCCAACAAAAAATAGGTACGAAAAAACACAAAATCTTGTGTTGTAGGAACAAGTCAAGCAAGTAACTCAAATGGACTTATGGCATCTGGAAAGTGGATGTTCCAGACACATGATATGAAACAACTTATTCTTTTGTGAACTCCAAGAGTAAAATGGAGGAAATATATTGTTCATAGATAATACAAAGGTAAAATCATTGGCAAAGGAATAATAGGTAACAAGGATGGAACTTCCATTGATAATGTTTGGTTAGCAAATGGGTTGAAACACAATCTTCTTAGGATAAGTCAATTATGTGACAGCAGATACCAAGTACGTTTTCAACTTTCCAAATATGTGGTAACCAGCATGAGGAAATTGTGTTAATTGCTTTTAGAGAAAGGAACATATAATTCATAAATTTAGAAATCTATCCAAACAAAATGTTAAATGTCTAGTTGCCGCTAATGAGTCTTACTAGACATGGCATAAGCATCTAGATCATGCTAACATAAAACTTCTAAACCATTTAGTTAAAAATTATTTAGTCAAGGGCAACCTAAAGTAAAATTCACAAAGAAAAAAATTTGGGATGCATGCATGAAAGGAAAACAAATGAAAACATTATTTAAATTGATAAAATGACATTTTATCTTCCAAACGTTTGGAACTTCTCCATCTTGATCTATTTGGACCCATGAAAACACAATGACTTGGAGGAAATTAATATGTGTTTGTAATAGTCTACGACTTCACTCGCTTTACTTGGATACAATTCCTCTCATATAAAAATGAAGCCTTAAGTAACTTCCTCACCCTTACAAAAAAAAAAAAACCTTTAGAACAAAAAGGGCTATATGACTTAAACCATTAAAAGCAACCATGGACCAAAATTTGATGATCACAATTTTACTACTTTTTGCAATGAATTTAGTTATAGTCTCAATTTCCTTTGCTCCTAAAGCATGCTAACAAAATTAGGTAGTTGAATAAAAAAGAACATAGTTCTACAAGAAATGGCTCGAACAATGTTGAAAGAATATAACCTTCCCAAATTCCTTTGGGTAGAAGCTATAAGCATAGCCTATTATGTTATCAACAAAGTCTTCCTATAGCCCTTTAATAAAAAGACTCCCTATGAACTCTAAAATGATGAGATACCCAATATTTTGTATTTAGATGTAAATGTCACATTTTGAATGATAGGGAACATCTTACCAAGTTCGATTCCAAAATTGATGAAGGCATATTTGTAGGTTACTCAACAAACAGTAAAACTTATAAGGTTTTCAATAAAAGAAAAAAAGCAATACAAGAATCTATATATGTGGTATTTGATGAAACTAACTATTTCATGGCCAAGGACATCTTGAGCATAGAAACTACATGTTTTAACCAGGTTATAGAAGTGGTGCAACAAGAAAGAGAAGCAAAATTGGGCGAAAGCCAAAATACTGCTGAGCCAGTGACAACTATCAATGGAACTTCAAAAAAAGATAGAGGAGAACAAGTTAGAAAATGTAAACACGTATCAAGTCATCCAACAAATAATATCATTGGAAATCTAGCAGCTAGAATAACTACAAGAGCTTTATCAATATGAGCAAAATCAGAAATATATGATGGAAGATTGTAAAGAATCTAGTGTTTATATGGTACCTTTTACCAAGCCAGAACTTGACTATAAGGGAAACAATATTAATGAATCAATATATCAGGGCATGACTAGAATTTGCGATACCCAACTACCAGTCAACCAAATATATTATTCATAACTAATTGTTGTGCACGGTTTCAAGGATAGCCCAAGGAATATTATCTCATGGCCATTAAACATATTCTTCATTATTTCAAATGAATAGTCAGGCATGGCATTTGGTATCCTTACTTTAAAACCTTTAACTTGGTTGGTTTTCTTAACGCTGAATGAGTAATGTGTAAAATTGATCGAAAAAGTACATTTGGAACTTGCCAACTTATTGGAACTTGTCTTGTAAGTTGGTCTAACAGAACACAAATCACAATCCCCAAATCAACCACCACAACTAAATACATTAAAGTCCGATGTAACATTAGGATCTAATTATCATAGCATAAAACTGTCAAAATAACTAAGCTGCACATGAAGCTAAAGATCTAAACATTCCATAGATTTAGATTTGGAATGAGGATTACATTGATTTTCTTAAAATTCAAGGAAATCAGGAAGAGGTTTTCAACTCCTTGAAACTATCTCCCTAGCAACACAACAGTTTCCAAGTGACTTTTGCCTAACCAAATGATTTTTTCTCGTGCAAAAAATTTTACTAGAGCTCACCAACACCATGATGGATCTATATTCCAAAATTTAGTTGGAACAAAAAATAAGAAGACTCTCTAGAAATACCTCCAAGCGACTGCTAGAATAGAGGATCTCCAAAAGGCTAGCAATCCAATTTTCTTACCCCTAATGATAAGATCCACACACCAATGCACATTCCAATTCTCCCCAATGTTAGTTAGATCACCAAGAGGAAAAAATTCAAGAATGAAGGATTGATTTGGAGGTAGGAGATGAGGCAACACTTAGGAAATTGGAGGAAAAATGTGAGAATCTAACTCTTACATCTAGATGTTAGTATTCACATGCAAAAGTGGTTGCCAACTCTCTCACTCCATATCTATATATAGAAAAAGGATGGTGTAATGCTAAGGTGGCATCACACCTTCCTCAAGTTGGCAAGCAAGTGGCATGTGAATTTTGTGTGTATTTGAATTTCATTTGAAATCTTCATTTTATCTCATGAAATGTCATTCAAATAAATTCTAATGCCAAGCCAAATGAACTATTCATTTGAATTTTCCCTCCAAAATTAATTCTTCATTTTAATTAAATTAAACACTTTAATTTAATTAATTAACTTTTAACTTAATTCATAAGTCAATTCGCTTAACTATTTAAGCAAGTCATTGTTAACTCTTTAAGTTAATTTGATCAATTGATAGTCATGTGGAACCAAATAATTAACTCCATAATTAATTGATCTTAATTTAACTCCTTAAATTAATTAGATTAATTTAATAATTAAATTATCGAGCTAAAATGATTACAACCATCTACCTCCAAAATTGATCATGAAGGAATTTCTCTAACTCTTAGAAACTTCCTCTTCAAGTAGGATTTGCAATTGGATTTTATGTATGTAGATTCTACCATTCATTGGACATGGGCTCAAAACTCTTTATGACTCTAGAATATCAAATATTCACATTAGTTTAAACTTCTTTAAACTAATCGACTCAATTCAATTAATCTTCATTAATTAAAGGATACCTAATCTCTATGGTCAATGTCCAATCTCAAGCCCATAGAGTCTAACCAATTAGCTGAAATGAATACTTTTGGAGAGCCATTATAGCTCTATGCGTATCATGCAAATATAATCTTTTCATCTTATATGTCCCGAAAAAGGCCTAAGGTAAGATATTTATCGGCTCCCTAATAGCCTTAGTGCTAGGTTTCTATTCCCAATGTTTGATTCCAGATTATCACCTTATCTTTGGAAAACGCCTTTGCCAAATTATCAAAATGACTTGCGCAAGGACTCTCTGGAATCGATCATTATAGAATATATCGGAGATGCACTTGTTCTTCACAATGAGAAGGAGTTAGATCACATTTTAGATCTCACAAACCTCTATGTCTAAGTAGCTCATACCCAATCTCCACCCAAATGACATGCTGCATGTCCAGGGAAGAGTCAAAGCATAAGAATCTAAACATAAGGTTACCATGGATCCTCAGGTTAAAAGATTAATTATATAAACTAACATAAGCTAGAGAACTTGCCACTACTAATTTGCCACTTTAACTATCTAGTGGATTCTTCGGGTAGGTCTTTAGTGAACCTGTTATGTAATAAGTACTTATTAACATACACCTATATCTTATATGGCATTGCTCATAGAATGGACCAATATCCAACTTTTAGATTTATGCATTGTTAGAGTAAGTTTATCTAGATCTTAGATGTCCTATCTCATAAGATCTTACGACTTGAAAGATTTAATATCATGATTGTGTAAAATTATTTCATGATCACCACCTAATGCGTGATCAAGTCCCATAGTCATGTGTGATCTAAAGGCTTTAACTAAATGCCAGTGATGTAGATATAAGAATAAAATGAAGATGGCTATTTAAAGAATATCATTAAATTAGGAATATATCACAAGTAATATAGTTTACATGCCAATCTAATTAGCTTGTAGGGTACTATTCCAACAACCTCCACTTGCTTTAGAACTAATTTTGCATAGTCTTAAGATCTATCTTCTCAAGATATCCTTCAAAGACTCTTTGCATTTAGGGGTTTTGACAATAGTTTTGCTATATTCTCTTTTGAGGATACTATTTGCACTTAGTTGTTGCCCATATCAATTTATATCATATATCAAATGATAATGCATTTATTGTGTTTGGATCACTGATGAAATTTTGGTTCAAATCCTAAGTTGTCTTTCAAAGATAACCATAGGCATATGTACACTAGGCACTACATCCAACTATTGGATAATGTTTCTATCTAAACACTTTTTTTTGCAGCTTACAAAATCACAAATTATTTCACCTTAGTGGTGGAACTCTTCCAACTTACCATGTTGCCATTAAGATAAAATTTAAATCCAGAAGTAGATTTTAGGTTATCGACATTAGATTGGAAACTAGAATTTGATAATCATTCGAGTTCAATTTTTCATTATTGTATTCCTAAAAACAAGTCCTTAGTGTTTCTCCAGTACTTAAGGATTTTTTTAATAGCCATCCAGTGACATTCACTAGGATTGGATTAGAAACGACTTGTAACACTTAGAGCGTATGCCACATCTAATTTTGTACATTGAATGGCATATATTATGCTCTTTATAGTGGATGTAAAGGTTCGTGAGATATTCTATCTCTCATCATTAATCTTAGGTGCCAAAGACTTGGAGAGACGAATGCCATGTCTTATAAAAAGGAATCTCCTCTTGGATTCTTCCACACTAAATGTCTTTAGTGTCTTGTCAATGCACTAGGTTTGGGAAAACTCAACATCCTCCCCGATCTATCTCTATAGATACATATTTCCAATACGTAGGATACTTTTTCTAAATCCTTCATGGAGAATTTAGCAGATAACCATGCTTTAGTACACTTAACATTACTTTCTCATTCTCAATGAGAAAAATATCATCAGCATAAAGCACAATAAACTGTATACTCCTCCCATTAGCTTTCTTGTACATACAAGGTTCATACATATTTTTGACAAATCCAAATGATTTGACTATCTTATGAGAATGTACATTCTAAGCTTAGGACACCTATTTGAGTCCATAAATGGATCTTTCGAGTTTGCAAACCTTTTTCTCACTCCCTTTGGATGTAAAACCTTGTAATTGCTCTATATAGTTTTCTTCTTCAATGTTTTCATTGAGAAAAATAGTTTTCACATCCATTTGTCATATCGCATAGTCATAATATACAACTATAGCAAGTAACATCCGATAGACTTAGTCATTGATATTAGTGCATAGATTTTCTTAAAATCAATACTCGGTCTTTAAGTGTAGCCTTTTGCTACTAGTCACACTTTAAAGGTTATTACCTCTCCATTAACTCTTAGCTTTTACTTATAGATCCTCTTGCAACCAATGAAAGCTATTCCCTTTGGTAGATCTACCAAAGTCTATACTTTGTTGGAGTATATGAAGCCTATTTTTTATTTTATGGAGTCAAGCTAATGTCTTGAATCTATGTTCAACATAGTTTTCTCATAGGTTTTTGGATTGCTATTCAATTGATCTATCTCATGAAGAAATCTGAACCTTTCTGGCTGCTTCTTAGTTTGATCTGACCTTCTTAGAGATTGTGTGTAAAATTTTTTATATTTATTTATTCCTACCGCTTGTGGGATTTAATAATCATCTTGAACCTCATTAAGTTCAACAACAACATAATTTCTATCTAATAAAAATTCTTTTTCCAAAAAGATAGTGTCCCTTGAAACAAACACCTTTTGTTCCAAGAGATCATAAAGGTAATAACCCAAAGACCCTCTTGGGTATCCAACTTGTCTCCCGCTAACTGCTTAACATAAGCAAGAGACTCCCAAACCTTTAGGAAAGTGTAAGAGAGTGCTATGCCAAACCCATCTCATACGGTGTCTTTAGCACTAACTATGAAGGTACTACACTTAGTAACTTCATCACTGTCTTTAAAGTATAACCCTAAAAGGATATAGACACATTGCAAAAGCTTATTATGGAACATACCATGTCCAATAAGGTATGATTTCTCCTCTCAGCTACTCTATTTTGTTGGGGTGTGCCAAGTGGAGTCCATTGACAAAGAATTCCATTCTTATTTAGAGAATTCAAAAATTTAATACTTAAGTGTTCTCCCCTTCGATCTGATTGAAGAGCCTTTATACTAAGTCTCTTTTTCTTTTCTACTTCATTCCTATACGTTTTGAACTTTTCAAAGGCTTTGGACTTGCACTTCATAAGATACATATGTTCGAACCAACAATAATCATTGGTGAAGGTGATGAAGTAAAAATAGCCTGCTTTCGCACTAACTCTTTAGTAGGCCACAAACATCCGTATGGATCAAATCTAAAAGACTTGTGGTCCGCTCTTTTTGTCCTAGAAAAGGAGCCTTAGTCATTTTTTTTCTCTTCAAACAAGACTTACAATTAAGAAGGTCCTTAATGCCATTAATAATTAGTACTTTGAAAGCTTCTAACTTGATCATCCTATTTTTAGAGATATGTCCAACTCTTACATACCATAGGATGGAATCTTCTTGGTTATCTAATTTACTTTTTTGAATGTGCATTAGTGATGTTTGAGAATCCAAAAATGTATGATCCTTTGTTAAGTGTACCATGAGCAACTAAAGAACCCATTTCTTAATGCCTTCAATCTCTCATTTGATATAGAAGGATCAAATCCATCATTATTCAAAATGGGAACTGAAATAATGTTCTCAACAATATATAGTACCTTATAACAAAGATTCAATACAAGTGTGGAATTCCTTAACTCTAGTTTATTATACACCTTCAGCCTTGGTTGTAACTCTTGATCCTTAGCTAAGGTGAAAGATCATATCCACATTACTAAGTTTTATTCTTCTTTCTATTCTTTGTGACAACTTACGAAGAAAAGAACCACATACGATATCATATATCTACGGAGAAAAATTTACCCCTTAAAATGCAGTTCAATAAAGTACATACCTTTCTCAAAGGTTACAAGGTATTCCTTGCAATACTATTTCCAATGGCCTTCTTTACCAAAGTAAAAACAAGTGAATATTGACTATATCCTCTATAATTTTCTTGACTCTATTAGATATCCTTAATGGTTGCTTTCCCTTAGAGGAAGAACCTTTCTTTCTTTTACCTCACTTTCTAGCACCTCTATGGCCTATAGACTTGGAGGAGGAAACAAGCATTAATGGTATGCCCTTGTCATGGTAGTCCCCATCTAGATCAACACTTTGATTAATAAAACGCAACAAGGATGTGAGGATCAAATCCTCATGGAAATCATTGTCCATCACTACGTCCAAGTTAAAGAGCTTTTCTAAGCTTAATCATCTGACACATGACTTCTCATCTATTTTAGCTAGAAAATCTACTTTGACAATATGAACGTCTCACACCTTGTTTGCTTTGCAACTCCTGTAAACTTAAACCATGGTAATATTCATATGTCCTTAAGATTTTTGAAGTTTGTAGATAACAAAATGAGACTATGGGATATGATGATCATCAGCCCAATTTGTGAACATTTCATGTGTCTCTTGATCTACATTAATCCCTATGGGATAAAGAGCACCATGATATAGGACATTTATCTATTTCTTGGAATCTAGAATGATTTTAAGCTTAAGTCTAACATGGAAGTTTAGTCTAATTGGTTTATTGGTTTCCAAAATAACATTGAGTGGAATTTTAGCCATTCTTAGGATTTTCCAAATCATTAAAGGTGAAAAAATGGAATATAAGCATATGATTGAATACTGATATTGAAAACATGCTCATGGTCTTTCTAGTATGTTTTTCTCCTCCTATTTTATTAAATTCTTCACCCCTTAGAAGAATTTAGAAATCATATTTTCTAGTGAGAATCAAAACCCTAAGGACTTGCAAATGGATCCCTGCTTTGAGTGCCATCCACAAACAATCAAAAGGTAAGCAACTTTTGCTAATTATATCTCATGCAACTCTAGATATGTATTACCTCACTTTTCATGTGGACCTACGTAACTATGTGCCATCTATATTACTAGATATTAAGTTAGACCTACCAATTAAATTTTGATTTGAGACCGCTCCATAACATTCCCCACTTCGAATGCTAATGCATGGGAAGCCTCGAATTAAAGGTGCATCATATGCTAAGTATGTGATCACAAATTTCCACCTTAAGTGAGACCCCCACTTCTAGTGCCATTACACAAAAGATAGTAGCATCATCATGCCACATACTATTGGTAGAAAGTATGGATTAATTAATTTTTTTTTTAATTTGTATCCTTTTTGACTTAATATTTGAAAGCACTTAGACATTCTAAGTAGAAGGTCTTTCTTGCTTGCAAAGATCTCATCAATTTTATCTTTTTATTTAGGTTTTCGATATCCTAACCATGCATCTCATATATCAATAGGATATGAAAAGTATAAATAAGTAAATGTGCTTGCATGTTTTTAGGGTGGGATGACTATAAGCCTTAACTAAGTGGTGCACTTAGAGCCATAGGTGCACCACCTAGTTAATTTTAAGTGGATTGATTAAACCTAGCTATTACATGAGTGTATCCCATACATTCATAGGTCTTCAAGCCTCCATTGGCCTTCTTTGCTCCTTACAACTTTTACAAAAGAAAGAAATCCTCACTCTTTTTGATTCCACTCTCATAACTTTTAGAAGGTAGAACAAAGAGGCATGCAAGTCCCATTTAATACAACTCATTTTAACAACTTGAAATGAATAGAATCAATATTAAAGGCTCGTGATCATCTCCATTCATTCATCATTCATTCAACACTTAAATGAACAATAAATATATCAAAAATTGACATTCAATTCTAATAATTAAATGCTTATCTTATAAACAATTAATTGGTAAAAAAAAATTAGCATAAACATTATGCATCTCACTTTTACACTAATTGAAGATTAACTTTTAAAAAGATTTTAAAAGCAATAAAAAATGTCAAACATAATTTTGAGAACTTACACTACACTTGTGCACCTATCTAGCATGATTTGCATCATTGTTGGTCACTTAAGAAACACAAAAATAGGCTCAAAACTTATCCCAACCTAAATTGGTCACTGCTACTAAGGTTGTGCGCATAGTTGGGAGGCAGGTGTGCTCGTTGCCCTATTTGTGTGCTACAACGGTGTGGCAACACCCCTATTTTGGGGTTGGAAAAAAGTAAAGCCATTTTTGGCTCAGCCTTTGTGCATCAATAATTTTAGCACACTTCCTAAACATTAAATCACACATTATATTTGAAATTCCAAAGTCAAAACACCTTTTAAAAATAGAATTTCAAGTGCTCAATCATGTTTCAAAAATTAAGTTTAAGTAAGAATCACATTCTTTAAAAATCTCTAATTATCTCCAATCAAATTGGATCCAAAAATGACCAAAATACTTTAAGGCCAAATTTAACATGCTATATCAACATATAACATCAACTAATGCCAAATCAAAAATCAACATTAGCAACTATTAATTAAAACATACTAATCATATAAATTAACACTTAAAACACATATTAACATGCTTTCAACTCATCAAGGAAAGGTGCCACTTACAACATCATCCAAACACTCTAATCCATAGGTTAGATCTAGTCTTTGGTGATTTTGATCAATCCATCACATGAATCAATCAATCAAAAAAACTAAACCATAGCACAAAACAGGCTCTGATACCACTTAAAGTCACATGTACTAATAGGATCCAATTATCAAAGTATAAAAATGCCAAAATAACTAGGCCACACATGAAGCTAAAGACCTTAATATGACATGGATGTAGATTTGGTATGAGGATTACCTTGATTTGCTCAAAATCCAAGGAAATTAGGAAGAATCTTTCACTTCCTTAAAACTATCTCTCTAGTAGTACAACAGTTTCCAAGCAACGTTTGGCCAACCAAGTGATTTTTCCTCCAAAAAATATTTTTACTGGAACTCATCAATACCTTGATGGATCTACATTCTAAAATTTAGCTGAAAAAAAAATGAAAAGGCTCTCCAAAAATGCCTCCAAGTGACTATAACAATAGAGGATCTCGAAAAGGCTAGCAATCTAATTGTCTTGCCTCCAATGATAAGATCCACACACCAATGCACAATCCAATTCTTCTCAACGTTAGCTAGATCACAAAGAGGAGAAATGAAAAGATGAAGGCTTGGTTTGGAGATAGGAGATGAAGAAAAGTGAAGCTTCAACATATAAGGCAACACTTGAGAAATTAGAGAGAAAATGTGATAATCTAACTCTTAGATCTAGATGCTTGTATTCACATGCAAAAGTGGCCGCTCACTCTCTCACTCCATATCTATATATAGAAGTAGGATGGTGTGATGCCAAGGTGGCATCACACCTTCCTCAAGTTGGCACTAATTTGCTTGCCTTTTTAGTTGGTAAGCAAGTGGCATGTGAATTTTGTGTGTATTTGAATTTCATTTGGAATCTTCATTTCATTTCATGAAATGTCATCCAAATAAATTCCAATGCCACACCAAATGAACTCTGCATTTGAATTTTTCCTCCAAAATTAATTCTTTATTTTACTTAAATTAAACACTTTAATTTAATTAATTAACCTTTGACTTAACTTTTAATTAAATTTGCTTAACTCTTTAAGCAAGTCATTGTAGACTTAACTTTTTAAGTTAACTTAACCAATTGATAGTCATGTGGTGCCAAATAATTAATTTCTTAATTAATTGGTCTTAATTTAACTCTTTGAATCAATTAGATCAATTTAACCATTAAATTGATCGAGCCAAAGTGACTACAACTGTCTACCTCCAAAGTGGGTCATGAAGGAATTTCTCTAACTCTTAGAAAATTGCCCTTCATCAAGTAGGATTTGCAATTGGCCTTTGATATAATTAACAATACCAAGAAATTGTTGAATATCCTTAGTAGAGAAGTCCTTATTTGGCTATGACTTTAAAATCAAATATTTGCATTAGTTTAAACTCCTTTAAATTGATCGACTTAATTCAATTGATCTCTATTAATTGAAAAGTATCCAATCTCCATGGTCGATGTCCAACCTCAAGCCCACCGAGCCTAACTAATTGGTTGAAGTGAATGCTTTTGGAGAACTATTTAAGCTTTACGCATACTATGCAAATATAGTTTTTTTGTCTCCTATCTCCCGAAAGAGGCATAGGGCAAGATATTTGTCGACTCCCTAATAACCTTGATGCTATGTTTCTATTCCCAATGTTTGATTTCAATTTATGACCTCATTTTTAGAAACCTCCTTTGCCAAATTGTCATACTGCCTTGTGCAAGGACTCCTTGGAGATGATTATTACAAAAGACATAAGAGATGTACTAACCTTTCATAATGATGTAGAGTTGGATTTCATCTTGAATCTCATAAACCTCTATACCTAAGTAGATCATATATAATCTCCACCCGAATGATGTACTATGTGGTTAGGAAAGAGTCAAAGCATGAAGTCCTAAACACAAGGTTACCATATATCCTTAGATCAAAGGACTAATTATATGCATTAGTGTAAGCTGGAGAACTTGCCACTATTGCTATTTGGTGGATTCTCTGAAGGTTTTTAGTGAACTTATTCTCTACAAACGTCTACTAACAAGTACCCAATCTTATATGGTATTGCTCATGAAACAGAGTAATATCTAGCTCTTGGATTTATGTATAATTAGTACAAGTCTATCCAGATCTTAGATGCCCTGTCTCATAAGATCCTATGACCTGAAATATTTAATATCACAATTGTGTAAGATTTATTTCATGGTCACCACTCAATGTATGACCAAGTCTCATAGTCATGTGTGATTTAAGGGCTTTAACTAAATGCCAATGAAGTGAATATAGGCATAAGATGAAAATTACCAATTAAAGAATATCATTCAATCAAGATTATTTCACAAGTGAAATACTTTACATGCTAATCTAATAGGCTTGTGGGTGCTATTCCAACATAGATGGTGCTAGGTAATTGCTGCTCACAAGTAATATAGATGAAACAAACTTTTAGTGATTTTAGATAAACTTATCTTGTATTCCTATTCATTTTGACAATACAAGTGCCACTAAAATAATGAAAAATTCAATATATCACTCACGCACAAAGCATATAAAAATTAGGCATCATTTTATAAAAGATCATGTTCAAAAGGGTAATGTTGCTGAAATAATTAGTAGACATCTTTACTAAACCTCTTCCTAAGGATCGATTTTATTTTCTTAAAAGTAATTTAGGCACTATCCCATTCACTATGTAAATCTTCATCGGTCCTTTTTGCATCTCTAGTATTTTGTCTTATTTTGGAAGTTCCAGATTATTATAACTTATCCATATCCATGCTATCGATTCTATTTTTTTTTAACATAAACTAAACATTATACCATTCCTTGCATGAATTCTTGTTTTCTTGTTATAATTTCTACTTTTATTATTGGTTCACAATGTACGATTCTCGTAGTTGCTAACTTTTTGATGATGAGGGGGATATCTTGTACCAACTTATATTATATTGCTTTTCTATTGTGTTATTATTGGAGAGGCTATACTTATATTTGATAAGGAGAGAAAAACATACTTTATCAGGAGCAAACAAAAGGATGCTCACTCACAAAGGAAAAATGGCAAAATAGGGCATCATACAAAGGGGGAGATTGTTAGGATCCCTTCTTTATTTGGTTTTGATTATGCCCATTTTATAAGAAACTTTAATTTTCTTAAATCTTTCAAGATTTACTATCCAAAATTTTGTTTACAGATTAAGGATACTAGCCGTTGCTTAAATCATGGGTGATCAAGAATCTTACCTTAAGGCTAGTGTTTAAAGTATGTTAACTTATTGTTGCACTCATTAAGGAAGCTAAATTAGTATCAACAAGGAAACTTAGCATAGATTAAGAAACTTACTGTAAGGTTGGTGTTCTTAGTATGGTAACTTACCATTGCACTTATTGAGGGAGTAAAATCAATACTAGCAAAGAAACTTATATATCTTTGAGAACCTAATTCTAGCAACAATCAGGACAATCCCATCATTAGAAAGTTCAAGCACATTATTCAAACTCTCACTATATTTAAATGATGCGAGTTGAACTAAGAAAAAAAAAGTTGGGGAGTGGTTCTCAATTAGAAACTTAAGTTTAAATTAGCTCTTATAGCTGTCTTTATATTAGGCTCTCTCTCAATCTAAGTTATAAGCTAGCTATATGCTTACCATTGCCTATTAGGTGTTGAGGAGTCAATCTTTGATTATTGTACTTTTGTACTAAATCTCTTTTTGAGTAAAGTAAAGGTTCAAGTCCTAAGTTTTGTGGCTTAGGTAGTGGATATAGGCTTGTCAAACCACTATAAATCTATTATTCCATTTTCTTTATTGCGTAGCTTTAGTTATATCTAGAAATTCTAATTTATCATTTTCTAAATTATCTAGTTATAAGTCAAAAGACTCCTCTGAGTCAATTTCCCTTTTGGGATCCGATATTCTTTCAATATGTAGTATTAGGATTAATGTGTGCAGACTTTCGACATTCTTGTAATATAAATTGTGGGAAGAAAACAAGGTTGAGATTTCCCCTAATTGTGGTTGCTATACATTTCTAGATTGTGTGTGTATGTGTTTCTTACAAATCATTCACTCAAACAAAGAAATAGACAATGTCATTTGAGATGTGTAAAAACTAGCTAATTTTGTGAAGAAATTATGTAGCGAGAGAAGAAAAGTTCAATAAAAATTTACAAATTTTGACTACTATGATTTTGTGCATAATTATCGAGCTTTCCAATCCTTGAAGTGAAAATGCAAAGCTGAGTTCTCAAAGTAAGTGTACTAAAGGACTGATCAATAGCTGCTACTTGTATGGATATAGTTTTTTGTAGGCATGAGCGTGTAAATAGTTTTATGTAACTGCTAAACCATGGACAACACATGTGTTTAACTAGGAACCACATATATATACATATATATCTCATACTTTATACCAATTAGGAAAGTTGTGTGGATTTGTATTAATATACATATACATGCATACACATGCATAGACGCATACATTACTTATTTTTCTAACATCAACTTGTCGATTATGAATCTTTTGGTTGCAAAATTAGATTAAAACTAAATATAATCTTAATAGGCACATAGGCATTACCCCAAATTCAAGGCTTGGTTTGCTTAAATTCAAACATAATACAGGTAGTAGGTTAAGATATTTAAAAGAATGCCTCAATGTACACTCTATCAGAGCTTATCATAATTCTTCTACTTTTAAGTGGTAGATTGATTTAAAGTCTTTATCTGTTTATCTTCTATAATTAATATTGTCAATGCCAAGTTAGAGCAATTTTGAATAGGTTTTACTAGTCCTTATATATATATATTTGAATTTATTAGTCTTTCACTCTCTCTATCTCTAGGTTTTAAATGCTAAGAAAACTATATATCTCTGTCCCCTTTACTGAACAAAAGGGTCATGCAAGTTGAGCTATGATGGCTATTGTGATATCATTTATTTAAAATAACAGGTCAGCCTTAAATTAACTTCCTAATAAGAAGTTTACTTTACATGGTGGGGAAATGCATTATACTCTCATGCTTATTTGTATTTCTATTACGTAAGATGATGACATTTCACATGTGGTATGTATATTTAACTTGCAATCAAATGCAAAATTATTTGAGATAATGGATTTGCTTTGTTAAAGAATTTGTTTAAGGTGGAAAAGTTTCTTAAAGTTGCAATTTGTGCTGAATGGATGGATTGTAATGTTAACGTCTTACTTGACAAAGTGGGAGCATATTTTATTAATAGAAAATTATGTGTGCTTTAGTTGGTTTGTTTAATTGATCATATATGATATGGTATTCATTAAATGGGAGGAAGGGAAGTAGGTTAATTTTCTGGTTAATTTTTCTTCTTTTCTTTTGGTTTGTTTTTCAACAATTTGAAGCAGTTGTAGAAAAGTTTCAAGTACCCTAAGCCCAAAAATCCAATTTTTTAAGGGCCATTGTGGAAACATCTTTGAAATAAGTCTGTTATATTTAAATTAATGTTCATTAATTTTGACATTATTACATAGCACTATTCTACAAGTTTCTAGCTTGCATATGTCAAAAATAGGCCTTTGATTTATTTTTTAATAAGTAGTAAAGAATGAGATTGAAAAAAAATTCTACATTTATGAAGAGCACATTTTCTACATGGCATTATTCTTGTTGGTACCATGTATATGACATTTTATTTTTGTTTAATTAGTTTGTATATCATAAAGTCTTTCTATTCATAGTTTGATACCATACCACACCTATTATGCCCAGATAAGGTACGAATAAAGACTCTGAGACCTCTTTGGTTAGAACAAATTACATCGTTCATAACTTACAAATATGGTTTTGGTCTTCGCAATTATTGTAGTCATAACACATGTCAAATAAGAGTTGGATTAGTTTGTTGAAATATGATCCAGAATATGTGTTTGGTGTTGGTAAATTTATTGATTTTGCATTCAAGGATAAGACAACTAATACCGTAGTTTGTTGTCTGTGTAAGATGTGCATAAATTGATTTAACAAGTCTCAAAATGATATCTTAGTCCATTGTGCGATGAATGGTTTTTTCACAAACTACTAGAATTAGGTTTATCAAAGGGAACCACTAAATTTACAAAGTCATGATAATGAGAGCATAAGTTAGAATGTAAGTTTGAATGATGCAAGTAATGATATGACTCAAATGGTGCATAACGCAATGGGCTTTCCTGATATGAAACTGATGAGATAGCTAAATTGTTACATATAAATGAACTTTTTGATGAAGTAAATGAATAAACTATAAAGTTCTTCAAGTTATTTAAAGATGCAACGACAAAGGTATATGCAAAGAATAAAAAGTTCACTAAGTTGTCTCTTATTATTTGTGTACTCCAAGCTAAGGCATTATGCAGGTTGATTGATAAATTAGTTGATATTATAATTGAAATGTTGGAGGATTTACTTCCCAATGGTACAAAATTTCCTAAGTCATGTTATAAAGTGAAGAAGCTAATCAGTGATTTTAGATTTTTATATGATACATGGGATGCATGTCCTAACAATTGAATGTTATTTAGAGGTAAAGATAAAGATAAGTATGTTTATGACATTTATGGTGATTCTCATTATTAAGGTGAGGTGAGATAGTTGGCAACAAAGCAAATGAGATACTTTCCATTAAATCCATGACTACAAAAATTATTTATGTCACATAAAACTGCATCTAACATAAGATGGCATGTAGAAAATTGAAAAGATGGTGGTGTGTTGAGATATCCTATTGATTCTCTTCTGTAGAAAGAATTTGATAAAAAATTTCCAAATTTTTGCTAATGATATATGCAATGTTAGACTTGGTTTATTAGTAGATAGTTTCAACCCATTTAGAAATTTAACATCAAGTTACAGTATTTGGCCAGTAATTCTAATGCCATATAATTTTCTGCCATAGATTTTCATGAAAAAACCTTATTTTATCTTGTCTACACTCATTCATGGGCTATTAAATCTGGGTCAAAAGATTGATGTATACTTGCAGCCACCAATTTGAGGAGTTAAGAGATTTATGAGAGGTTGGAGTTCCAACTTTTGATGCTTTTAGCAATAAAATATTTCAAATGCATGCAGAATTATTATGGACAATTAGTGACTTCCTTGCTTGCCCAATGTTATTTGGTTAGGCTGTTAAGGGCAAGCTTTCATGCCCTTATTGTGGAAGGAAGACATGGCATAAAAGGTTAGATAATTGTTGTAAAGATTGTTATATGTGTCATCGACATTTTTTGCTTGCAGGCCATCCATTTTGAAGAGTCTCTGTGTCATTTGAAGGAAAATAAGAATTAGGAAAGGCTCCAATTCCTCTCATGGGATCACAAATATTGCAAGTGCTCGATAAATATCAAATATTAACTCAATATAATAAAGAAGACCTATTGAAGAAGGTATCTAGAACTAATGAGGAAAAATTAGACGAGCATAATTGAAAAAAAAAAGAGTATATTTTTTTAGTTGCCATATTGGGAGTATAACTTAAGTAAGCACAATCTTGATTTAATACATTTAGAGAAAAATATGTGCAACAAGCTCTGATACAATTGAAATCAATGAATATCCACAAGCCTTTATGGCCACAACCACAACCTTCTGGGAAAGATAATCTTCCTCTATTGCATTTACAATGGGTAGGAAAGAAAAGGATATATTTGCACAGTATTAAAGAGCATTAGGGCTTCAGATGGATATGCATCTAACATCGCACGTCATGTTAACATTGCATCTAGAACTATAAATGGATTGAAAAGTCATGATAATCATATTTTAATCCAATAGTTGCTTCCTATTGCAGCTCGTTGAGCACTAGCAACGAATGCAGTGAGTATGTTAATTGAATTAGCAAATTTTTGGAAGCAGTTATGTTCTAAAGCTAATACCACACCTATTCTGGACAAATTACAAAATTGTATAGCTCTTATACTATGTAATCTAGAGAAAATGTTTGCTCTATCTTTCTTTAATATTATGGAGCATCTTCTTATCTATTTGGTTAATGAGGTGTCAAAAAGGTGGCCTAATTCAATTTTGATGGGAATATTCGATTTAAAGGTATATTGAGAATTTATAATTTTATTTTACTATATATTTTAGTTGCATATCAAAATCATTTTAAATGTTCAAATTTAATTATTTTAGGCATTTACCTTTTTTGAAAAAGTATGCTTGCAATCAAGCATGGCTGGAAGAATCTATAGCTAAAGGTTACTTGATGAAGAGTGCATGAACTTTTGTGCAAGATACCTTGGGGACGTTGAAACTAAAGGCACTTAACCCTTGCAAAATTAGGTTAGAGATAATCTCGCGGGTCAAGTTTTAAGGAAGGGAAAATAGGGAATATTTGATAATTCCACACTTATTTAAGCACTTCGATAGGTTCTTGCATATGTTGAATCAATTGTTCCATATAAATTGTAAGTCATGTTGTTCATATAGTGGTAATTATCTATAAATTTATATAAAGCTCTAATAAGTTGCATGATGTATAATGTAGTATTCATATTACTTCTATTGCAAAGGAGAGACGGACAACATCATGAAAGGAAATTAATAATATCCATAATACAACATTTCATGAGTGGCTTAAGTCCTATGTAAGTATTAGACTATACAAGTTACATAATATAATTATTATTTAATAAATTTCAAAGGCTTAACCATTTAATTTTCTTAAAATCAAGAATATGATAGAGAAAATACAACTTATTTTCAAATGAAATTAGAAGGTTGGCTAATGGTCCTATGGCACATGGGAAGAGTTATAATGCATGCATTGTAAATGGCTTTCATTTTTGTACTAAATCTCATGATGAAAGAAAAACAACTCAAAATTTAAGTGTTATCCTTAGGGCTACAATGAATAGCTATGTAAGTACAAATGATAGAAATCCTCGCATGGGTGACGTTTCCTATTACGGCATCCTAATTGATATTATTGAAATTTATTATATCTACAATTTGAATTTCATACTCTTTAAGTGTGACTAGATTGATAATGATAAGAGAGGTTTGATGGAAGATATGCATAAATTCAAGCTTGTGAACTTTAATCGGTTAATGTATGCGGACCATCTTTCTAGTGATGAGCCCTTTATCTTATCTAATGAAGTAGAGCAAGTGTGGTGTGTTATTGATCCTGTGAATCCTGAGTGGAAAATTGCAGTATCAATGAGAAGAAGGGATGAATTTGATGTACACTCACAAATGTATGAAATAGAACCCTGTGGCAACCAAGAATTGGATGACCGTGTCCCTCTAAATGATGAGAATGCTAACTGGGTTTGAGATGGAGTTGAATGAACTTAGTTGATGTGTATGATAACATGCAGTTTGATAACATTGATAATTATGATGGAATAGATTAGGGATATCATGAAGGTTTGTATTAATAAAGTTTATGTACTTCTTTCTTGTAATTGATGGAATGTATTTGCTTATTTAAAGTTTTTTCATTTTTGAATATATGTATATAATGCTTGGTATTTAGTTGGAAGCTTTTACATTTTCATTCTTAAATTATGTTATTTGGAAATTGAGTTAATAATTTTCATGTTCCATGTTGAAAGTGCTTGGTGTTAGGTGATGTGATGGGTAGACCAAGAAAGCATTCTCGTGGGAGCATGATTGGTGGAGGTATTGTTGTTGTTGTTGGATTAAGTGGTACAAACAATAATTACTCATCATCTCAGTCTGTTTAGCCTACAGAGTCACAACAACAAAGTGAATCCCATGGATCTACTTGACCAGCCACAACCATACCAGGCTCAATTTACTAATAACAAATATATACATATACATATTGTAAATATTTTCTTAGTATATTTAATGATATATTTTCTTTCTGTAGGATCATTTAAGAGAAAAGGTTGAGGTTCCTCATACTTACTGGCTAATTGGAATAATGGTACACCATTGGAGATAGATTTTAATGAATTTGATCGGATTATTGGCAAGGACCAAGCACAATTGAGCACTGCTTTTGGAGTCTTGCAAATATGGGGAATTTGTTGCCTTTAAACTATGAGAAGTGATCTGATATGCTAAAATCAAAACTTGATGATATGTGGAATAAAGTTCAAGTGATCAACATTGTGATTTGATGTGTTCTATTATAGTATGTATTTTATTCTTTTCCTTATTGCTCACATTAGTGGTTGGTATCCATATAGGCTAACATTACATTACCCTTAGAAGCAAAGAGACATATGTTGACAAGTTTGAATTCTCTATGGAAAGGTTGATAGAATACAATGGAATCTTCTTATTATAAGCTACAAAAGGATGACCTAGAGTATCTTGCTGTGGTGCCAGACAAGTGATTGGATCCTAGGCAATGGTTTGCACTTGTGGAATACTGGAAAAAAGCGGATGTACAAGTATTTTGAAAATCTAGAAATCCTAAGTTAAGAATTTTCTGAGTTTGTTTATACTAATCGTATACTTATTAGAAGATAAAATTTTTAGTAGTATATCTATTTGAAATTTGATATAAAAAAATATTACTACTTTAAGATATTTAATTATTGTAGGATTGAGCAAAATGAAATGCAGAGATTAGGAACACCCAAAAACATCCACATAGAATAAGTAAAACATCATTTCCAATGCTAACAAAAGAGGTAAGTGTCAAATTATAAATAATTACATATTATTTTATAGGGAATTCTATATATCTTATTTGTTAATTGTAACATTGAATAATTAGCTTAAGGAAGAGGGGATGTCTAATTTGACAAAATTAAATTATGGTTGGCTTCCCATTTAAGAGGGCAATGGAGAAATGCAAACCAAGATATTGCTGATTTGTTTGTAAGAATTATACAAACTTTATATCATCATATCAATTCTTCTATATGTAATGTATTTTTTAAAATATAGTATCTTAAATTTTCTATTGAATTAAGATGAGATAGAGGAACAATTCAATCAAGTGCTTGAAACTTATAGGATGAAAAAAGTTTAAAGATGACTTGTTTGATAGTGCTATCAAAGTTGATGGACATAGACGTGTTAGATGTATGGGGATAGGGATTACATCTACACAATTTAGTAGAAGTTCTTTTGCTTATGGACATCATACGCATGAAGCGCTTCATGAAGATATTCATACTTAGGTACAGAATGAGGTGAAGGAAAGATAACTCAAGTTTGTTCTCAGATGGATATAATGCAAAAAATAGATAGATTTTTTTGTAAGTTTGTTGGATCCCTCTACATTACAAGCATTTCAAGTAGCTTGTAATAACATTGATAAAGTTGGTTTACATCTCCCTTCGTGAAATATCAATTCCTGCATGTGCATCTAATGCTCAGGTTAACATTACACACACACACACATATTGATTATTTCCATGCATTAATTAGAAAAAGATAAAGTACTTATAATTTATTCTTTTGTAGGTAATGTCTGGATCTAGTGCTCATTTGGAATGCAATGATAGTTTTTATGCGACGTTAGAGTATAGCCATGATGATTAGGTAATTGTGTTAAGTATAATACATTTTTTTAAATAGTATTATAATATTATATATGTTAGTCTAAACCTGTAATATTATAACATTTTGAATGTTTTGTCAAAGTCATGTTTTATCTGTATGTTTTATTATCTAATTCACGTAAGCAAGCAGGGTTTAGTTTTTGTTTTCTCCCTGATGCTATTTTCATCAAAATAATTAACATATTAGTTGATTTATTATATTGTTGTACACAATTTCAGGTAGCTCGTGCATGCTTTCTTGACGAGGATATAGGAATTTGTGACAAGGATGCTCCAAGATTTTTTAGGAAGAAATTATAAACTTATGTGATGAGATGGTTGTCTGATGACTTTGATTAGTAATACATTTTTGGTTTTACTATTATGGTTGTGGATTTATCAGTTTACTATTGGAAAGATTCTTAGATTTTGAGTGGATTTTAGAATGAGGAACTACCTTAGCTATAATTCTATGCATTAATAGAATTTTTAATAGATAGCAATATCGAATATTTTCTTGAATTAGTTGGTGTTGAATGTTAAGTATTAATATATTTGAAATTTATTATTTGAATCTATATACACTCACGAATGTGAAAATAGGTATGAATAATATTGCTATAATATCAAAATGAGGAAAATTTGTTTGAAATATTAATTAAAGTATTAGCTACAGTTGGCAAATTGTAGTCAAAATGCTACCAATTTTTCCTTACTGCATGTAGGGATTATAAGGAACAATTGTAACATTGCCTCCACATTTTAAGAATGTGGCCAATAAATTAAGGTATTGCCTACTATTTTTCCAATGCATAGTCAATAGACTTATTAGCTACAGTTTTACATTCCGTAACCATTAATTGTAGGATTTCTCCAACCTTTGGAAAACTACTGCTAGTGTGAAGAAAAATTATTGCTAAAGCTTTGGCTATAGCTTCCAAACCATGGCAAAGTATTTGCCATTGCTACAAATGCTACGGGTGCCAAATTGTTGCAGAAACGTCGCAATATGTTATTGCTTGCACTTTGCATTTTTTCATGACAATTAGATGACCATAGTGAAAAACTATATTTTTTGTAGTCTAATCAACCAATGTTCTTGTTTTGGGTTAGAGAGATAGCACTCAGGAACACGAATGACGAAGGCCATATTGGCATAGTGCAAACTTGTGCATACACCAAACTACCAACAGTGCCAGGGTAAGGAAGCTTTTCATAGACTCTTGCTAAAGTTTATTTTTAGGGCACTGTGCAATGCTAATTTATCACTTTTCACAATAGTCACATGAATAGATTTACAATTCTACATGTCAAACAAGCAAAACATGATCAATACAACTCAATTGAGAAAGTTTTAAGAAGCTTTGAGTTCTATCATGGTGGATCTCAATTCCAAGAGCAAAGAATGCTTCACAAAGATCCTTCATATCAAAGCTATGACATAACATTTGTTTAGTCCCATGGAGCAAACTCAAATCATTACTAGAAAGCAAAATATCATAAACATAATTACCGAATGTACAAAATTTGCTCCCATTAGTCTTAAGGTAAATACAGTCATCCACCTTATTGCTCACAATAGCTCATCATGCTCTTCATCACCTCAGCTAGAGTGCAATTATGCCTTTTGACCACACCATTTTACTCAAGACTTCTTCGCATGGTATATTAGGTAAAAATTTAGGATTCTTGTAAATATTTGAAAATTGATCCCATATGTTGCCTAATCTTATCATGTTTGCCATAATATTCACCACCTCAACTAGACCTTACAATTTTAATGACATTTTCCAATTGTTTTCAACTTCAGTCTTAAAAATCTTGAATTTTTTAAGAGAATCATTTTTTTAATGAGATAAATATAACCATATTGGGAAAAATCATCAATAAAGGTAATAAAACATTTATTACCACACAAGGTAGGAATATATAAGCCAAAGATATCTATATAAATAATCTCCAAAAGGTTAGAACTACGAGTTGAACCCTTTTTCTTAGACTTGGATACTTTTTCAAAAGATGCTAACTTTCTCTCATCATAAGTAGTAACATTATCAAACAACACTTACAATATTTTTTCCACATTGGAGATGTCAAATTTGTTGAAGTCTTTTTTGGATTCAATCTAAATTAAACACTATTTTTGATGGATGAAATAGAATCAAGTGGAGTATCTATTATTCTCTTGTGAAAGCCGCCTTGCAACATTTGAAGATACTCCTTTTGATAACTAAGAATAAAGCTTTCACCTTTAAACACTAAAACCATAGCACAAGGAGTCATTGTTTAGCTCTCATAATTACAAGTTGAGTCCCATGATTGATTCTTAGCTACTTCATGATACCTCACCACATCATCAACAGTAAGGAATTCAGTCTCCAATTGAAAAAGATCACAGATTTTTAGTTAGAAAATAATAAAAGAAAAAGAAGAAGAAGAAGAAGAAGACGTAGGAAGTGACCTCTTTGGCAAAGGATTGATCAGATTTAGAGATTTAAGATCTCTTTTAAGTATTTTCCAATGACGATCTACATTACTACTGCTACTCTTTTCTAAGAGATAACAAGTACTCTTTCTCTTTTTTATCAAAGACTTAATGATTGTTAATTGGAAGGATTGTGAACATCTACAGTGAGTCCCTTTATCATGATGCTTATCTTTAAGCAAAATTTTGATTAACTTTGAGTTGATTAACTTTGCAATATTTTCTTCAAAGTGATTTCTCTAGATTTTGATCCAGCACTTCTTGTAGTCATCCAATGAGATTTTTTTTTTCATTTGGGAGCATGGAAGAAAAACATGTTTTAGACATAAGCTTAAGCAAAGTGCCTAAGTGCCAATAGCAAAGTCTTTCATCTAAAGAGACTATGCAAATGCTTGCTTAAGAACTCCCGATAGTTCTTGATAATATCTAAATTGGCATTTAAATTAATAAGGATTACAAGGTTAGATGATAAAATGTTCACATTAGAGAGAATGGAAATAAGTAGTCTTGCTTAATCTCCCTGACATTCCCATTGTCAACATATAAGAAATCCTTATTTTTAGTAATCATGGTGCAAGTTCAACAGACAAAATTCTCTTTGTGAATTTTACTACGAGCCTCTTATGGAATAGTATTTTGTACCTCCTTCGCTAGAAAAGATTACTATCTAGGGATCAAGTGCTCATTGCCAAACTTGGTAATATATTTTGAAATAGTGCACTAACGAGGTGTAAACAAAGTAGATGGGAAAAGAAAGGTGGATACAATTTGGCCTTGGAAAATTTGAACTTTTTTTTAAAACCCTTGTAGATGCTTGCTAAAACTAAAGTAGTGAGGCTTACCTTTTGACCACCAACCATGATGCTTGCTATCTTGAAAGGAACTAGTGTATCGAATTAATATCACCAGTGGGAATGATAAATGCATGGAGCTAACATGCCAAAGATGGCAAATAGGTTTCTTTTCTTAATTTCCCATAGATCCCAAGTTGTAGAAATAATACTTCATCTACAATGGACCACTCTTTATGAAAACCAATATCGCCAAAAGGATTTTGAGTTGATTTGGGGTAGACTATATTTTTTTCCTTGTATAGGGGTAGTTGATGCTACTTCGTGATTTTCTTGGACCACTAGTTCTCTATGAAGACTTGAGAAAGTTGACATCCATTGATGCTCCCTCGAAGTGAATAATAAGCTTGAAACAAGTATTTGTAAAAAAAGGCAACAAATTTACTTTTTGCCTCATCAATACTGGTAAGCTCCTTAGTCCTAAAAATCACTTTGTTATAAAGGAATCCAGTTATATAGAGGCTTGCAAACGTATGCAGATCCTACAACAATATAGATGATTCTTTGATGCAGATTAGAATAGTATTTCTAAACGGATACCATGCCTTGCAAAATGATTTCATAATTTTAGAATTTCAATCATAAGTAAATAATAAAGCGCACACTGGGTCACTTATTTATGTAATGGTGAACTTGTGCTCACATTGACTTAGTTTATTTTAATCCCAGTCTCACTATTTTCCGATATATTAAATTTGTTAGCAAATTGAAAAGCATCTCCTCACTTGGCCTTAGATTCGATGATGTGACGGTCTAGTGTTACTAAGAGAGCTAGATCATTTGATTGTTGATAGTGAAATAGTTTGTTTGGAGGATGATGGTGCATCGCCCTTAAGGCCCATGCCTTGTAAGTCTTACTCAAGCAGATCTCCTCAGACTACTCCTCTGTCTAAAGTGAATTTGTCAAGTTTAGCTATTGATTTGCATATCTACCAATAAAGGGCACATGAATAGCTAAAATTGTGCCTTTCTCCATGGGTTGATTCTCATCATTAAGGATAATCAAATGTTGCAACCCACCAATGGACGAAGTATCTTTGAAGTAATCATGATACTATTAGCCAAAGAACAAGCAAAGGATTGTGTTAAGAAAAAAATTCAAATACATGTGCAAAAAAAGGTGAGAGAACTCATGATCCCAACTTGATTTTCCTTTATTTTCAAATGGACAAACATATGTTGTCAAGTCAAATTTCAAAATATAGTGGAGAAGTAAAATATTCCAAAAAGGGACACATGGTGTTGAAATTTATTGTAAATAAAGAGAAAATATTCTGTACTTTATGGTGTTGTTTAACAATAATTCCAACCTATATTATGCTGCCAAGGAAGAAACAAATTCAATTCAAAACTAAACAGATAATAATGTCTTTAATTGTATTAACAAACACGTGGTACACAAAGTGGGTAAAAGTGATTGCATAATCATTTGGTAAATAGATTCGTACCAAATTACCAAACCCCCCCCAAAAGATGATAAAATCGACTCTTATGCTCGAACACACAAAAATAAAATCCAGACTAACACAAGTAAACCTAGGTTCTATTCTCAAAATAATGTTAAGCTGGCAAATTGAATGATGAATATGAATCTTTCTTTCATAATGGTCGAATGGTGGTGATTTGAGGAAGAAAATTTCATCTTTTAATTATAACCACAAGAAAAAAAATCATGAAGGAAGCATTTCTTTAACAGACAAACAAATTTTTGTTTAAGAAGAAAACATGTGCCCAATTAAATGGAATGAGGAAATTTGAAGAAGAAAGTTGCTAGGATTTGAATTTGAAAAAAAAAAGGTTGTTATTCATCTTGGTATCCAAATCCATATTCACATATCGATCTAATGATGGAATGGGATTGAAAATTTGGAAATTGACAACTTCAATGAGGAAAAAACCTTGCACCATTTTTTTTAAATGATTGAATAGATTGACCTAAAGTGGTTGTTGATGCCAAAATTCGGTCTCTCTCTCTCTTACTTCTCATTCGAGTTGTTTTATAAATACATACATATATATAATGGGCTTCTAGATTAAAAGTCCAAGAGCCAATATTGCAAGCAAAATATTCAAGATCAAGCTCGAAATGCTTAGAAGTATCTTGTTTTCAAGACTACAAAGAAAATGACAATCATAACTTATCTATGTCAAATTTTGCTATCAAAAGGCATCCATGATTAAGTCACAAGGAGCCTTTTATAGAAAAATCAAATTTGCGTCTAGTTAAATGAGGACATGTGTAAAATATATATTAAATATCATTTATATTTACTATTTATGTTTGGGAATTTAATTAAATTTAAATCCTAAAGTAAATACTTAATTAATTGGTACTTTAATATATATATATATATGTGTGTGTGTGTGTGTGTATTATTGGCCAATCAAATGTCAAATCTTGACATAATGTAAATTAAGATCATATCTCACTAATTAAGGAAGTAAATCAAATAATGTCTTGTAAGTGTGGTAATTGAAATCACATCTTCCAGACAATGAAGTAAATTATGATATTCTGGTAACCCTAATGCATCTTGTGACTAAGGAGCTAATACCAATCAACTCTTGAAGGGTCAATCAAATCGTGCCATTTCATATCAATTATGATTATTCCTAACCAAAATAATTATAGAACTAGGATATCATAATATAATAGTTCAACAAAAGTAAAATGAATCAAATCAAATATGTTCTCATTACTAACTTTTAATAAAATATTTCATCAACTTAATACTGAATTCAAGAAAATAGTACCAAATTGAGTACAACTAATATTGTATTTGTTATATCTAGCCACTCCTTTCAGATTGAAAATGATTCTTATCCATCCCAACTAAACTTAAGAACAACTTGTGGATTTTGTGGCGACACTCAACGTAGGGAACCCACACTTCCAAAAAAGCATAGAAGGTGCATACGGTGTGGCAGTGATCAACATTATGTCAAGAATTGTCTTAAGAACAAGAAATCAATCCTAGATATCCTAAGAAACAAAGAAAAATAAGTTATAGAGTTTTGTTGAAGACCAAGTGACCGAAATCGCACCAATACCTTCAATAGAGAAAGCGCACCAGATTCAATTGATGTTGTCTAAGGTATGATTTATGTTTATAATATTTTGCAATATATATGATTTTGATGCCACTCATTCCTTTACATCTACCTGATTCACTTTGAAGTTATGTTAAATTTTAAACCTGAGCCTTAAACAACCTTTATAGCTATGAAAGTCATAACTGGCGTTGTGAATAAGATTTGCCCAAATTGGTTTAAAGAAATTTAGTGCCTAGTTTTTGAGGAAAAGTGCCTATATCAATACCTCTTATAAGCATCGTCTCATTTGAGTTTTTCAAATGTTAGATAAGAATTTGAGGACCAAATATTTTTATGGGATGAGGATTGTAATACCTAGAGTTCTTAGATACAGAATTTAGAGGAAGTATGAATTTAATTAATTGGAATTTTAATAGAAAAATGACAAAACCATAAAATGGACCTTAATTAAGCATTAATTGAAACTAATTAGGATCTTAAAGGGATATAAGAATTTGAAGGACTGGAAAATTACTGAAATTGAACCCAATTACTGAACTTCTAGACTTTGTAGGGTTAATATGCGAAAGGTAAAAAATGAAGGGCTACTTGATGAAGTAGGGCCAAAATTAAGGTGGTAGAAAAGTTGAAGGGGTACATGGAAAGCAATGGAAAAATCTAAGGTTAGTTTAAAAACTATGGAAAAACCACCCTCTATTTAAGTTGAGGTCCTTAACTTTCTTCAATTCTCAAACATAAACCTAGGAGAAACTTAACAACGACACCATCAAAAATTGGCTAGAAAATAGAAAATTGAAATTGTAAACACCTCCCTCTCAACATGGCAAGCAAAACTATACTAAAAACATCAAAAGAATTCGATAGGTTTAGTGGGAATTTGGTAGATGGTGGAGTTTGGTAGTAGTAGCAGTGGTTTGATAGCAGTAAGTGGCAGAATCAAGAAATTGATAGGTGGGGAATGATGAGTCCATTGAGGTGAAGCTTGTGGTGGCACAAATTTTGCATTTTGTGGGCCTGGAACAGAGGTTTGGATGTGGTGGCCTTGCGATGGCTTTGTGGTGGTTGGTGGCCAATTAATCAAGCTGTGGATGGCATGATACAAAATTGATTGAGGGGTTTTGATCTTGAAGTCAAGGCACACATGTTTGAGGTGATGACTTCCAATTTCGATGATCGACAGTGGCAACATAAGGAAATGTAGTGGCAACAAACATAAACCTACTTTTGAATCTGTTAAACTACTATGGGCTTAATTTTGGTATTACCTTGGTAAACATTCACGCATTACATTACACATTTTGGGATTAAATTTAGCTCATTAGTATAGAGATTTAACTAGACACATATATGGTATAACTACGGTAATTAGTTATAAAATAGGATTTCAATTGCTTGTGCTCTTTAAGTCTATATATTTAAGATTTGATTGAGAACTAGTTAATCTAAAATGTAAGAATAAGTACTTAATCTATTGAATTAGACCTAATTGACTATATTAATTAAGTCTATGACCAATGACTCATTAAATTAAATCAAATGGAATAAGTAAGCTTAAGACTTGAGATGTATTAGATATAAAGAGTAGAGCTATAGATTGAATACAATTGAGTGGAATTATGGATGAATTGGCTTAGTGATTCAAAAATCGAAACTATTAGAACTTCAAATAAAAATATTATATAGTCAGTATTGGAGTGATTGGGATAGATCAAAATAATAAGTTTGTAAAATTATTTATGAGTTTATCTAAATTGCTTATGCTAACTAGAATGACTATAAAGAACCAAAGTAATTATTAGAATTATGTTAATCAAGTTCAAATAAGCAATTGGATTTTTAATTTAAGATATAAGATGGATCTAAATAATATTACAAAATATAATGAAAACTAGTCAATTAAGTGCATTAGCAATATATAGACTCAAGAATTATCTTAGTACTTGAATTTTGGGTTGGCAAGAATATTCAAGAAATTAAATAGAGATAAAATTTTAACTAATTGAGCATTGTTGCATAATTTGGAAAATGAGTTCCTATTATTTCAAATTGTCCTATCTTGCATATTGGACTAACTAGGTAATGAGGGCTCATGCTATTAGGCTCATAGAGAAAAACTCCACCGCTCAAGATCACATAATGAGGTTTATACTTGATAGTATGAGATTTCTTTACTGGGAAAAGAATTTTATGCATAGTAATATGATATTGCTTTTCGTTGCCTTCAATATGCTCAGATTCGATATAACAGCCATATTGTTTCATTTTTTATACACTTATCTCACATCTCTTTCATTTAACCTGATAAATTGATTGAATACTATTATTGAGGAATCAATTCTCCAATATTTATTTAGAAATGATATTTTATTGAAAATTAATGTTCTTATTTGAATTGGTTCTGAAATTCATGAATTAAGATGTAGAAATCTTTGAACACCGATATATTACAATATAATTTAATTGATGTATTATCAAGCCCATCACCATATTTCATGATGTGACTATGAGACATTCTTGATAATTAGCTATTATTTGGTAATATACTAGTTGTGGAGGCCATTTGTAACACCCTTAGAATTTTAATGAATTTATTTATAATATATAATCCTGTTTTTATTTGAGAATTTTATGAATCTCATATCAATAGAAGTTTTGTGGGCTAGATTATAATTTTTATAAACTTGATTGTGTAAAATTTTGAATAGTTGGGGGTTTGAATGAGATACCCTAAGTCATTTGGAGTTAATCATAATTTTTCTAAAAATTTAGGGCATGATGGCGTAACTTAAAATTTTAAAGGAATAAATTACAAATTTTGAAAATGAGATTTTAAAAAAAAATGGGTAGCGTTCGTTTGTTCTCCATTTTCCTTTATTTTTCTTTTTTTCTTCTTCACTTTCCTTCTCTTTTCTCTTGACTGAAGACAACCCATCATCGATGATGCCCCCTCAACTAACCTATCCCATCAAACTATTCCTCACACCACCACCTTTCACTCTTAGCCACACATGCACTTATGCAAGGTAGAGGAGCACTGATGATGAAATTGAGAGAAAACCTACTTCATAGGTCTCTCATTTTTCGACGACTAGATAGCCAAAACTCAACTCTGGATGGACAGTTGAGAAGCCCACAGCTCAAGGAGCACAACCGTGTTCTTGCATGGTGGCTTTGACGATGATGGAGCAGTGACCAAAGAGTGGTGGTGGGGAGAGAAAATTGGGGCTATTTTGGCGCATTCTGGTGGCTACGGACCTCAAAACGTGAAAACAAAAGTGGTATTGGAATTCCCTCATTGAGAGGAACATTTTTGCAGTGGTGTTCGTTTTCCAACTATGGCAGAAAGGAAAAGTCTTTTCCTCGACTCAATGAATGCTACGGTGTTATCGATCTGTGATTGTAGGCCCTCAGTAGTAAAATTTGAATTAATGTTTAGTTGTTGCATGTTACATATATATATGCATGCATGCAATATATGTGGTACCTTGCTTAGAACTAGCCTTTGAAATGATATGTATATCATGTGAATTGATTACCCATGCAAGGAATTGGAGTTGAACTTGGACTTGAATTGTGTATTGTGCTAAGTTGAACTTAATTATAAAAATAATGACTATTGTGAGTTAAAATGGTATTTTAAATGGAAATTTGGATAGAGATTAAGGCTATGAAACGGATGTGAGAATTGATCGTTCTTGAGGGATACTAATGATATAAGCTATTTTGTTAAGTTAATAGAATTATTAAGTTGTAAATTATCATGTTAATAGGTTAATTGGAGATTCTTGAATTCTATAAGCATTGATATGGTGTATTAGAAAGTCAAACGTGGGTTTTGATTATGATTTTGCTACTTTGGCTAGGTGACAAAGAGGTAGAAACTGGGGATCAATGACTGCAGTTTTTGATCTCATTTTCTATGCTAACTGAGGTGAGGTTTCCTCTCACTTAGGTTATTACTTTGTTAAGCTTACTCATATTTATTGGAAACCACATTTTAGGTCTGTTATTTGGCCTTACTATATCTATCATTTTTGTGGCAAAACCTCTATGAGGGTTATTGTGTTTGATTGCACTGCTTGTTACTTGATTTGATAGTACTTGCTCATATGCTTGAATTCATACATGATTGTACATTTGATGGTATTTGATTCGCTTAATTGTATACCCCTATGTAGGATTCGTACTTGTGACATTCTGTTGAATTGTCTTTATTTGTTCTAGCACCCAAAACCTTTTTTCTATCATATTTCATATTTATCTTGATCGTTATTTATCTTGGACTTGTTGTAAGATGCCTTGCCGGCATGCTTGTGTGTTTGAACCTGTTATTTGACCATTGGCTTATCTATATTTGTTAGTCATTTGTATTGCCTTATCGGCAACCCCAATTACTTGTTTGTACTTGATTGTACTTGTTGAAAAATTATACTTGGGCTAAGTGGCAATCCTACGTGGAATGCTGGGTTACATGGAACACGTCTTGCAACCCACCTGGGTATCCATGATATGCTAAGTGGTCTGCTTAAGTATTAGCGTTACGCTAAGCAGTTCGCTTAGGTACTTGCAATGCGTCATATAATCCGTATAGGTAGTGCACTATACAGTTCATAGAGGCACACTAATTGTATATCGAGCTATCACTCTAAAAAATGCTTGATTGAATGATATAAGGCGAATATATGCATGTCTTGCTTATTTTATTGGAATGCATATATTGTGAAGGATTGTTCGCTATGCTCATTCTTGCTTTCTTGTAAACTGCTCTTAGAGTAATAAAGTAAAATAGAGTTTCCTATTGCACATGTCGTACTTGAATTGAATTGATTGTTGTTTTCAAAACTGTTAAGATGTTATTTTCTCTTGATAGATTCTTGTTATTACTTAACTGTATACCTCACTAAGTCCTTTGGACATGCCCCTATATTTCCTTTAAATTATTGCAGACAAGTTTGACTAAGGATGATAATTCAACTCAGGCTTGAAGAGATGCTCTCTTTTGTTAATCTTAGATGTGATTTTGTAACTATAGGCCTTATGTATGCTGCATTTTATCTTTAGAGATGTGATGTTCCAGAGATATTAGGAATATTTTGGATTGTACATATAAGTGTATTACTCTGAAGAATAGTTTTGGCTTTGAATGTTATTGATAATAGTGTTAATTAAGATATTATTCCACTACTTGTTTCGCTATGAGGTTGAAAGAAGTTCTTTTTAGGGTCTAACATTCATGTTATAGGTTTTGATGTAAGTTTGAATTATTTTGACATCTCAACTTAGGGTAACCCTAAATGGGGTGTGACAGGTGGTATCGAAGCCTAAGTTTAGATAACTTAGGTGTGAACATACGATAGAACTTATAGTGACCTCTATTTGGGTTATTTTGAATATACACTTAAGGTGATGATGGGACTTTTAAGTTATAGCAGGACCGATAGAGTATAGTAGGATCCTAAGGTTTGAGTTTAGATTATATTGTTTGATTTTTTTGAGATAAATTTCTTGGATTTATTGTAGGATAGTCAGCAGCTCTAACAAGGGAAAGACGTCTGCAGATGACCAAAGTAATGAGACTCTTGAAGATAAAGTCAAGGAGTTGAAAGAAGAAAGGAATAACTTTAGAAAGATTTGCAGAACCCAGGAAGAAAAATGCTATGGGCAACATGAACATCTTCATTAGGCTGGGAAGAGGTGCTCACTTTGAAAGGAATACTAGGTGTTCAAGGCTACATACATGACTGGGTTGTAGGTGACCTTGAGCGGGAGCGCCTTTAAGTTAGTATAGTTGAGGTATAAATTCAAAAACTTTGAAACCTACGGCCAACATGGAAGCTTCATTTTGAATGTTGCAGGCTTATTGCAGGAGGTCAATTAAAGCTCTCACCTGGTGGTGGATAAAATGGGCTGTATGATGGAATACTATAATCGAGCCATCAATCAGATCATTGACAATGGCTCAAGCATAGATGTTACAGCTGGGCCCTCTGGAATTTATATGGCTCCCATACCCAATTATGTTTAAGGACAGCAACAGGGAGATCAACCTGTTAGGAAACAGGTACTTATGCCCGAGGCAGATGAAGAAAAATCAGAAGAGAAACCTAAAGAAGTCCCCAATGCTGATCCTATTCATGAGCCCCCAGTGGTAGCGCCACTCAAGATTGATAATGAAAGAGATGGAGCAGACCTAGATCTCAAGTTGGGTGAATTCGATCTGTGAGGAGTCGATGAGATGGATGTAGTATCGGACGCTACTGATGGGGACTAGATCCTAATCTTGATGCTGTAGGATGGCTAGCTAGTAGGATTCTAGTTATAATGTGATCATCCTTGTTTTCTTTTTTTTTTCTTTTATTTCTTTTTTCTTGCATTGGTAGGAATATTTTTTTGCTACCCATCAATTTTACTTCAACTGGGTAGTTGGCTAGCTTAGTCTTTGAATTTGAGCATAACTTTTATTTATGTTAATCTAAACTTAATATTAACAACTTTTATCTATAGTGACTGTGTAAATTTTCTTGTTGAGGAGTTGTTTAAGTTTTGACGTTGAGTTATTTTGTACATACTTTCTTTATTCAAATCATGGTGGGTTTAGTTGGCTGAAGCTTGTTATTACGACTATGTTCGCAGGATTGAAATCCTGAGAGACAATCGCAGCCAAGGTTAGTAGTAATGCTTATGCACCTACAAGGACGGGTTTAAAGGGAAGAACCCTAGGGTGACGGGCTCCTACACCTCATGCACTTGGTTGGGGAGCACCCATTAACCAACATAACATGGTCGAAGAAAAAGTATCACAAACTCCCCTAATGAACCAATCAGAAGAAAACCCCCCGGCAAAGCTTGTATATCAAGAAAGGCAAGGACGCGTGCAATCGGCTCATCAACTAATTGAAAGAGTTGGAATAATAGAAGCAATTCTGGATTATTAGGCTTTAGAGCGATTTTTGAGATTTCAACCCCCAAAATTCTATGGGGAACCAGATGACCACAAGGTTGAGGAATGACTGGAAAACTTGGATAATATATTCGGAACCTTAAGGTACCTAGGTCAACGGAGAGTACAATTTGCCGCATTTTTGTTGACAGGACCTGCAAGAAGTTTTTTTTTTTTTTTAATAAAGCCGCCAGTGCCATGGCGGGGGGTTTGGCATGGAACCCTACCATGTGTATTTCTAGAAGTCAGAAGGTACAAAAAAGTCATAAAAAGAAAAAAATGAGGAGGACTCCTCCCTTACATCCAATAAAATTGAAGAGAATAAAAATAAGACATTATAGGAAATTGCCATGATCTTGTTCTCTCTCTTTATCCAGCAGATTTCGAGAATTTAGTTAAAGAAGATTTAGATGTCCAAAAAGTGCAAAAGAGCAAGCATAGCCCAGGTGATTAGGGTCTTGCTTCCTTTCTCCAAACGCCCAAGTACTAATCCTTGGTAGCTTAATTTTAAATTTAATGTTGCAGCCCACCAAATGCCTTCCGTATCAAGCCTTCAGATCACCCAACATACAGGCCCACCACCCATGGCCCAACTGCCGAGCCCACTGCTGAAGCCCATCCTTAGCCCAAATATTTCCAGCCCATTTCTGCGGTCCAGATCGAGAAAAAACCTCAGCCCACCCAGTTAAGTGGGCTTTTTCAATTGACAACTCAAATCCTGAGCGAAGCCTGAGCTTCTCACCCATTTCTTCAGCCTAGATCCAGATAGTACCTCGGCCCACCAAGTAAAAAGCAGCCCAACAAATGCAGCAGCCCATTTGGTAGCCCAATAACTGCCCATGAAAATCAAATAAAAAGCCCAGATCGCTAAGCGAACCAGTCTAGCCCAGGTATTCGGTTAGCCCAAAATCCAGCCATGGGAGCCCGAAGCCAATTTCACTCAAGTTAGATGCAGCATTCCCAAGCCCTGCAATTGTGACACTCCCAAGGTAATTGAGGACCACTTTTCCGATGACAATTAATGGCTGCATTCCCAAGGCCGTGCAAAGCCATGAAATGCATGCATGCAAATAAAATGCCACCCTACCAATTCCATGCAAAGCAATATAATCGGCATCATTCACGAGGCCCACCAAATCCATGCAAAGCAAGTCCAAATTAGCCTCTCCCTACTCCATAAAAGTCAAAATTGAACACCCACATCTCCTTAAATTGTGACAGCAATACCAAGGCATAAGGAGTCACTTTCAGCAAATTAATTACACTGCACTCCCTAGGCCATGCAGAATCACTTTTCAGCAAATTAATTGCACTCAAAGCTGCATTCCCGAGGCCATGCAAACCACCAGAGCCCATCAACTCAACATGTATGCATGCATGAAAAATTAAAACCAATACCTGCTATCAAGCAAGAATCCACTTAAAGTGCAGAGAATAACAAAATGAAAACAACCCTGTTCAGCATGAGCAACGAACGTAATACCAGCAGCGTCCCTAGCATAACAAAAGTGAAGCCAATGATTCCCAGCTTTTCTGAATCCATGCACGGAAACTCTGAATTCATCTTCAGCAATCCGTGCCCATTAATGAAGTAGGTCCCAAGCCCTTAAATACACGCAATTGCCATACTTTAGAACTGCCAAGGCTGTGAATTGCCGTAAAGCCATTCAAAGGCCAAAAAATAATTAGGAAGGGCAGCATTCCCAAAGCAGAACATGCAAGAAGTTGGTAGCTAATGATTGAGCGTAGATGATTAGAGGTAGAAACTCCTCAAACTTGGGAGAATTTGTTTAAGAATTCAAAGATAAGTATATGCCTCTAGTAATCGAGCAAACCAGAGAGAAGGAGTTTATGGACTTGATTCAAGGAAATCAATGGGTCAGCCAATACATAACCATACTTAATAGATTGGTAAAATATGCCCCATACATCCAAGGAGATGAGAATTTACAGACCAGGCGGTTTATACAAGGTCTATGAACAGAATTAAGAAGAGGGTTGGCCACATGGGACTTATAGAATTTTAATTTAGCTGTGAGCAAAGCCTTACAGTTGGAGATAGAATTACAAGAAATCCACAAGACTGAGGATAGAAATCGGAAGGGAAGACCACATCTAGGACAACACAGTAGTGCAAGCAAGAAACAACCTAAACTTCAAGTTAAGAGTATCTCTCGGCAGAACCCTCAGGATGAAAAGATAATAGAATTGAACCAGGGTAAAGCACCAATAAAATATGGATTCCATGGAGCATTGGGCCATGATGAGGCAGATTGCTAGAATAAGCAAGGCAAGTGTTTACGCTGTGGAAGTAACTAGTATTTTATGAAAGATTGCCCTAAGTTGAGAGGTCCACCACTAGTAGGAAAATAGAAACAAGTAATAAAAACTGGCGAGAAGTAGAATATTCGAGCAAGAGCTCATGCTTTTATAGGTGAAGATACCTTAAACCCTAATGACGTGGTGAAAGGTACCATTTCTATCCTTAATAATCCTAATAAAGTGTTGTATGACCATGGTGCCTCATATTCATTTATATTTGATGCATTAGCTCTCAAACTGAGTATGTCACCCGAAACCATGAAATATCAAATAGATGTTAGAACACTTTTGGGTGAAAGGTTGGTTATAGATATTATGTATTGAGATTGCCCAATTATGATTAGAGATCGAGATCACCCCACCATCTCATACAGATGCCTATACAGGGCTATGACGTGATCCTTGAAATGGATTGATTATATCATCACCAAGCCCAGATGGATTGTTTTACCAAGTGCATCACCCTCGGTGGGGAAATGTTAATATCAATAAGACGCACAACTGATAGCACATCCCTAATACCAATCATCTTGGTAATAAAAGCTAGAGAAATTTTGAGAGACAGTAGGCAAGGGTTCTTGGCGTACCTCTTCAATAAGCTATAAGACTCTATGAAGTTGGAGAACGTGGAAGTGGTAGCTGAGTACCCAGAAGTATTTCCTGAGGAACTGAATTCACTGCCCCCAAATAGAGAAATTGAATTTATCTTTCACACCTTACCAAGGGTTACACCATTTTCAAAGATCCCTTATCAAATGGGCCCAGTCAAACTTAAAGAATTAAAGAGTCAACTTCAAGAATTACTGGCAAAAGAATTCATTAGACCAAGCACATCTCCATGGGGAGCCCTAGTGCCATTTTTCAAAAAGAAGGATGGGACCCTAAAGATGTGCATTGCTTATCAAGAATTGAAAAAGTTTACTATTAAGAATAAGTACCATTCACCTCAGGTAGAAGAACTATTCGATCTTCTACAAGAGGCGAGTATCTTTTCAAAATAAGATCTGAGACAATGGTATTACCAATTGAAGATCAAGGAAGAAGACATTCCTAAAACTACGTTTAACTGTCAGTATGGTCATTTTGAGTTCGTGGTGATGCCTTTTAGGCTAACTAATGCAACGACGGCTTTCATGAACTTGATGCACCAGGTTTTCAGACCTTACCTGGATCAGTTTGTTGTTATCTTTATTGATGACATTCTAGTGTTCTCTAGGACAAAAGAAAATCACATCAAGCACTTACATCTTGTCCTTAAGGCTCTAAAGGAGCATCAACTATGTGCTAAATTTAGCAAGTGCAAATTTTGGATGGAAAAAATAATCTTTTGAGGGCATGTCATCACTTAGAATGGAATTGAAGTTGACCCCTCCAAAGTAGAAGCAATAATCAATTGGAAACGCTCTGAGAATGTCATAGAGGTCAAATATTTCTTGGGATTATTTAGCTATTATCGAAGATTTGTTCAGGATTTCTCTAAGATAGCTGGCCCATTGACCAAGTTGATGTAAAAGGATCAACCATTTGACTAGAACGACAACTGTGAAAAGAGCTTTCAAGAATTAAAATAATGGCTCACTACAGCTTCGGTCCTAGCTCTATTAGATGGATTAGATGGTTTTGTGGTGTATACAAATGCTTTTAATAAAGGGTTGGGATGTGTATTATTGCAGAAAGGGTGAGTTATCACCTATGCCTCAAGGAAATTAAAACCCCATGAAGCAAATTACCCAACACATGACCTTGAGCTAGTTGTGGTCATATTTGCTCTATCGAAGTGGAGTCATTACCTCTATGGTGCTACCTTTGAGGAGTATACTGACCAGCGGTATACTAAACAGTCTGCTTAAGGTACTTGCAATACACCATACAATCCATGTCGGCAATGTACCATATAGTTTGTATAGGAACACTAATTGTATGCCGAGCGATCATGCTAAAAAATGCTTGATTAAATGATATAAGATGAATATATACATATCTTGCTTGTTTTATTGGAATGCATATATTGTCAGAGATTGTTCGCAATGCTTGTTCTTGCTTGCTTGCTTGTAAATTGCTCTTGGAGCAATAAGGCAGGAGAGTTTTCTGTTGCACTTGTCGTACTTGCTTGAATCAAATTGCTTGTTGTTTTCAAAACTGTTAAGATGTTCTTTTCTTCTGAAAAATTCTTGTTATTACTTAACTATATACCTCACAAAGTCCTTTGGACTTACTCCCATATTTCCCTTAAATTATTGCAAATAGGTTTGACTAAGGATGACAGTTCAACTTAGGCATGAAAAGATGTTCTCTTTTGTTAATCTTAGATTTGATTTTGTAACTATGGGCCTTATGTATGTTGCATCTTATCCTTAGAGATGTTGTGATGTGCCAAAGACGTTAGGAATATTTTGGATTGTACATATAAGCGTATTACTCTAAAGAATAGTTTTGGCTCTGAATGTTACTGGTAATAGTATTAATTAAGATATTATTCCGCTGCTTGTTTTGCTATGAAGTTGAAAGAAATTTTTTTGGGGCATAATATTCATGTTACATGTTTTGATGTAAGTTTGAATTATTTTGACATCTCAGCTTGGGGTTACTCTGAGTGGGGCGTCACACCATTCCTATCAACCCATAAAGTATTAGTTGGGGAGGTTGTTCCTATCGGCTCGTAATATATTGGTTATGAAGGCTGTCCTATCAACTTGTAATTATACTATAATGGTTATGGAAGCTATCTCTACAGGCTTGTATTTATATACTGGTGATAGAGGTAATCAGGTCGGCAAACCCGTAGTGATAGAGACAATCATGCTGACTCACCTATAATTATACATTGGTCATGGAAACCATTTTACTAATTAGCTTGAAGGTGATTTTTGATTTATTCTACTCTATATGGTGATTATGTCATAAAGCTCAAAGTGAAAATATTTTTGAACTGTTAATTTATTTAAATGTTTCTACACAATCTATTTTATAAGATTGAATTGATCCTTGAATTTTGGGGCTAAGTCTTTTATGAAATGTACTTGTATACACATTTCTCTAAATTAATTCAATTCTTAAGTTTTGCATATGATATTTTGCACTTAATGTAATAAAATTTGAGATATCTCTTCACTGGTATAGGATGACATTGAGTTAGCTCATGATTTCTAACCTTATTTCATGAATTTCGTGAAATCTATCTATTATTCAATATACTATTACTTGGACATGTGCTTTAATTATTTGTACTCAAGATAAATATTTTTCTTATATGTGCATGTTGTATTCCATTTGTTATATTCAATCCATGTATTTTTATCATTATCTCACTAAGTCATTTGAACTTACCCTCCTTGTATAATGTTTTCTATTCTTTGCCCCAGATTGAAGGAATAGAAGACACATGAGCTTTGGCCATTGTGCAAAATCTAAATAGCATTATCAAGGCATCTACAATTGGTAAGGATAACCGTACATGTGTAGTGTAAATAATGTGTCTGTCAATAGGTCGTGTCTTTATCTTTTAATAAGTGTAAATTATTGGAGCTTGAGATGCTTGACATGATCTTTTAAGTGATTGTAAATTATGGAAACTTAGGTTTGACTTGGAGTTTTGTAGCATGACTAGTTAACATAAATATCAATAATTGATTATGATCTTACTTACCCTTTAGGTTGTTTTGAAATTGTTTAAATTGAAAATTTTGGAGGTGCATATTTTGTACTTTAGAAATTCTAGAAAATTCGATTGGAGTAACACCTCGGTTGGGAGCAAGCACTTCCTAGTAAGGGTGTTACACTAAGGCTACAAATGTACTTGAATGGGAATGGAGAATGCAAGACATAGCCCCACTTGATGCGAAAGCCTTTGAATGGTTTAGTGGTAAACTTGCAAGTGAGTGGAATATATCACATTGCAAGTTATTCCCAAAATGTGATATTTTGTTGAATAATATATGTGAAACTCTTAATTGCAACATTTTAGATGCTAGGGAAAAACTAGTATTAAGCATGTTAGAGTGGATACAACAATATTTGATGACAAAATAGTAGGAGAATAAGGACAAAGCTAGAAGAAAATGAAAAGGAAAACAGTATTGGAAAATTAATAAAATTGTGGAGAATAACTCAAAGAAAGGTTCATATTGCATTCCTACAAAACTTGATGAAACATACTATGAAATTTGATGTTATGATGGTTTGAGGTTTGTTGTGGACATTGAAAATCACACTTGTTCATGTAGGAAATAGTACTTAACTAGTATTTCTTGCAATCATGGAATGAGTTCCATATCATGTTAAAACCTTGACTCCCATGATTGAAAGCAAGCAAAGTACTAGGATCTAATTATCAAAACTTCAAAAGTACGAAATTAACTAGTTCTTACAAGCATAACAAGGATCAAATCATGCTAGGGATTCAAATTTGGTGAAAGCATTACCTTGAAAAGCAAAATCCAAGAAGAGACTGGTGAACTCTTCATAATTCTAGAAATTGTCTACAATTGGCGCAACTGGAAAAGTATGAAACTCGCCCAACCAAAACTCCTCCAAAAATTCTAAAAACCTTATTAGAGCTTCTCAACACCTTGAAGAACTCTTTGTAAAAATTTCAGATCAAGAATCCTTCTAGAACTCTTTGGAGAAATTCGCTAAACCAGACCCTGTGTAGGCAGATCTCCAAAATCTAGCAAGTCAAGTGCCTTACCTATATTGTTATGATCTACACACCAATTAGATCTTCTAAAATCTCTAGTCTATAAATTGGAGTAATACTAGAGATATAATAATGGTGGAGGCCGATTTTAGCTTGGAAGGAAGAAAAAGAGAGCAAAGCTTTCAACACATGAATGCAATACTTGCAAGGAGTTTTTGGAGGGAAATTGCAAAGAATCTAATTCTTCACAAATGGTGTCATCTTATGTTGGCCGATCCTCTCTCTATATCTATATATATAGATATTGAATGGTGTGATGCTTGGCATCACACATTCCATGAAGAGGGGGTGGCCAAGTGGGGTTGCCAAGCTGGTAAATTAAATTCAAATCTCATTTGAAATTCATTTGCATTTTAATTACATTTGAAATCTAATTCCAAATTAATTAAAATGCTAATTCAAATGAACTCTTCATTTGAATTTTTTCTCCAAAATTCGTTCTTTCCATTAATTAAATTAAACTCTTTAATTTAATTAATTGTCCTTTGACTTAGCTCTTTAAGTCAAACTAGCATATTGCTTTAAGCTTATTTTGTTAATTCAATTTTTTAAATTAACTTGACCAATTGATGGTTGTGTTGGCACAAAAAAATTAGCTTCTTAATTATTGATCTAATTTAACTCCTTAAATTAATTGATTAATTTAATATTTAAATTAATCAAGCCAAAATTAACTTTTAAAGTTGGCACCATAAAATCGGTCCTTTAGAAGTTGATTTTCTAACACTTAGAAAATTTTCTCCATCAATTAGAAATCTAATTGAATTTTGTGTGTGACCTAATGGGTTCTACTATTTATTGGACATGAGCTCACAATTCTTTATGACTTTTGAATATTTTAGTTTAAAACTTCTTTTAAACTAATTGATTCAATTCAATTAATCTCATTAATTAAAGAATATTCAATCTCCATGGTTGATGTCTAATCTCAAATCCATGGAGCCCAATTAATTGGCCAAAATAAATATTCTAGAGAACCATCGTTGCTCTATGCATACCATGCAAATGTAGTCCTTCCATTTCCTATCTCCCAAAAGAGGGCCAGGGCAAGATATTTGTCAGCTTTCTAATAGCTTTGATGCTATGTCTCAATTCTCAATGTTTGATCTTGTTGTGTGACCTCATTTTTCTAAAACTCCTTTTTCAAATTGTCACACCATCTTGCATGACAGTTTCTAAGAATTAATCATTATAGAATATATAGGAGATGTACTCGCCCTTCACAACAGTAAGGAGTTAGATTCTATCTTAGATCTCACAAACCTCCATGCCAAGTAGCTCATACCTAATCTCAACCCAAAAAACCTACTAGGTAGTCAAGGAAGAGTTGAAGCATAAGGACCAAACACAAGATTATCATGGATTCTCAAGTCAAAGGACTAAAAATATGCACTTACGTAAGCAAGAGAACCAACCACTACGGCTATCTAGTGGATTCTCTACTGGGTCTTTAGTGTCTTGTTCTCTAACTTGCACCCACTAATATACACTCGTATCTTATATAGTTGCTCATGGAATGGGGCAATCTCCAACTCTTATATTTATGCATTATTAGTGTGCAAGTCTATCTGAACCTTAGATTCCCCATCTCATAAGATCCTATGACTTGAAAAATTTAAGAACACGACCATGTTAGACTTATTCCATGGTCACCAAACCAAGTCCTATAATCTTAGGTGACTAAGGGCTTCATTCAAATGCCAGTGAAGTAAAATAAAACATAAGATAAAGATGGTCATGTAAAGAATATCATGCAATCAAGATTGTTTAACAAGGAAATAGCTTTCACAAGGTTAATTGTATTGGCTTGCAGGGCAATATTCCAACAATCTCCCACTTGCCCTAAAGTTAATACCGTATGGCCTTAAGACCCATGTTCACAAGATATCTTTCAAAGACCTTTTGCGTAAGGGGTTTCGTTAGTAGATCTGTTATATTCTCTTCTACGGAAACTCTTTTCACTCGAATGTTATCTTTATCAGTGATCTCTCGAATCAAATGATATCACCTCAATATGTGCTTGAATTGCTGATAAGGTCTTAGCTTTTGAGCTTTTGCTACCGCTCTATTATTGTCACAAAAGATAACTATTAGCTCATTAATGCTAGGCATTACATTCAACTCTTGAATTAAGTTTTGCATCAAAATACCTTCTTTTACAGCTTTCGAAGTTGTAATATATTCTGCTTCAATGGTCGTGTCAGTCATAGTATCTTGCTTAGAATGCTTCCAACTCATCATGCCATATTGAGGCAAAATATAAATCCAGCAATAGATTTGAGTTCATCTACATCAAATTAGAAACTAGAATCCAAAAACCCTTCGAGTTTTAATTCTCTGTTGCAATATCAAGAAATACATCCTTAGTCCTTCTCAAGTACTTAAGGATTGTTTTCATGGCCAACTAGTGATTCTTACTGGGATTGGATTGGAACCTACTCATAATGCTTAGTGAGTGTGCCACATCTTGTTTTGTACATTAAACTATATATATTATGCTTCCAATGACGGAGGCGTAAGGTATGTGAGATATTTTTTATTTCACTTCTTTAGTCTTGGGGGCTATAGACTTTGAGAGACGAATGTTATCTCTCATGGGAAGGAATCCTCTCTTGGATTCTTCCATAATAAATCTCTTGAGTATCTTTTCAATGTACAGGGTTTGGGAAAGCCCCAGCATCATTTTTTATGTATCTTTATAGATATGTATTCCCAATATGTAGGATGCTTTTTCCAAATCCTTCATGGAGAATTGTGTAGATAATCATGCTTTAGTATACTCTAACATTCCTATCTCATTCCCAATGAAAAGGATTTTATCAACATAAAGCACAATAAACTATACTGAACTCCCACTAGCCTTCTTGAACATACATAGTTTATACACATGTTTGACAAAACCAAATGATTTGACCATTTTGTCAAAGCATATTTTCAACTTTAGGATACGTGTTTGAGTCCAAATAGATCGCTAGTGTTTGCAAACCTTTTGCTCATTCCTCGTAGATGTAAAACCTTGTGGTTGCTCCATGTAAATTTCTTTTTCAATGTCGCCATTGAGGAAAGTGATTTTTACATCTATTTATCATATCTCATAGTCATAATATGCAGCTATAGCAAGTAGAATCCGAATGAACTTAGGTATAGCAAGTGGTGAAAAGGTTTCCTTGAAATCAATATAGGGTTTTTATGTGTAACCTTTTACCATTAGTTGCGCCTTAAATGTCACAACTTCTCCATCTACCCCAAGCTTTCGCTTATAGATCCATTTGCAACTAATGGAAACTATTCCCTTTGGTGGATCTACCAAAGTCCATACTATTTTTAAGCGCATGGAGTCTATTTTGGATCTCATGGCTTTAAGTCAATGTCTTGAATCTATGCCAACATAGCTTCTCATAAGTTTTTGGATCATTATCTGATTGTCCTATCTCATGAAGAAATTCGAACCTTTTAGGTTACTTCCTGATTAGGTCTAACCTTCTCAGAGATTGTGTACAAGGCTCTTGCAATTCTTTTATTTCCATCACTTGTAGGCTTTCTTGATTATTTTGAACTTCATCAAGTTCAATGGCAATGCCTTTTCTATCTAATAGAATTTTTTTTCCAAAAAGTGGGCATTCCTTGAAACAAACACCTTTTTTTCTGAGGGATCATAGAAGTAATAGCTCATAGACTCTCTTGGGTATCCTAGAAACTTGCATAAGATGGATCTACTATCTAACTTATCTCCCACTATCCGTCTCATATATGCGAGAGATCCCTAAACCTTTAAATAATGTTAAGAGGGTGTTTTACCATACCATATCCTATATGGTGTTTTAGGAACCAACTTTGAAGGTATCATGTTTAATAACTTCATTGCCATATCTAAGGTGTATCCCCAAATGATATGCGCATATCGAAAAAACTCATCATAGAACATACCATGTCAAACAAAGTACGGTTTCTCTTCTCAGCTACTCCATTGTGTTAAGGTGTGCCGAGTGGAGTCCATTGAGAGAGAATCTCATTTTCCTTAAGATAATCCAAGAATTCAATACTTAAGTATTCTTGTAACACCCCTATATTCGCATAAAATTTTATTTTATATTATTCATAATATTATTTTATAAAGATTTAATTAATTTATAAGATTTTAAAAATGTGTGTGTAATTTCACTACTTATTTTAAAATAAAGAGTTAAAATAAATCAATATTACCATGAGAGGGTTGATTGCGGAAATTATAATAGTAAAGTAGCTAAATTGAAAATTTTAAAAAATATATATGAAAATAACAAGCAAGGACCGAACTTCATTCTCGCCATTTTATCACCTTTCACCAAAAAACTTTCTCTCTTCTCCTTTCTTTTATTTTCTTCACCGATGACTTCTCCAACCTACCACCACCGGTGACCACCGTAGTTCCGCCACCCAACACTACCATTGGAACCACCTCCTCACCCTCTTTTCAACCATACCAACGTCCACGATGAGGGGCCACTGGAGGAGTATGGTGGAAGTGATTGAAAAGGAGGATTTTTGAAGGAAAAGTAGGTTTCTCAATTTTTAGCAATCTTTGGCTAGTCTGAAAAGTGCATAGTGGAGAACTTATCAAGGAGAGTTGATTGGTAACCTTGCATCGCAAAGATCGATGGTGGAGATGGCAAAAATAGGCGACGAAGCTAAGTGGTCCAGAAATGTTTGGGCGGCGGTTGACCCCTTTCTCAGTGGTAAAATAGTAAATGGATGGCACCATTAGAAAGCTCTCAGTGAGAGGCTTTTAGCAATGGTGTAGCTGAACTTTTTGGCGGCGGTGGCGGCCTAAGGTCAAAATCTTCGCCTTGTTCTCAGGAGCGCATGCACGTGAGTTGATCGTTGAGACTCGTTTGGGATATATCGGTATATAATGATAATATATATGTAATTGCATGTATATATGTGATCTGATTATCATCAAACTTTGTATTTACATATATCTTAGTAAAAATGATAGATCAGGATACCCTGATATATAATTAAAACAACTTTAATCAACTAAATAAGCCTAGTGACTTCAAATAATATTATTTCATGTAAACTATAGGTTATAAAGTATAATAAGTATAAGAAAACCCTAATTTTAAGTAACTATAAATTAATCGATTAAAATTAGGGCATTATTGGCAATTGGATTATTATGATTAATATCGAACACTAATAGAATAATTACTCAAATTAAGGTTGTTATGGATATAATTCTGGGTATTGATGATTGCTAGAATTGATCATGGATATTGATATAAGGCTATATTTTTATAGGCGACGAAGGTGTTGATCTTGACGACCAGTAGAGTTTGACTGTGTTGCTAACGGGATTAAGTTGAGGATCCACCACCTTGGTAATTCCTTAAATAAGGCAATATTATTAGAATTGAATCCTGTGAGGTTCTATTGCTTACCCCTCGTATTGTCTATTGCTTGCTACTCGTATTGTTTATTGTTGCTATATGAACCATGCAAGGTTCTATTACTTGCCTCTTATATTATTTATTACTGCTATATGAACCCTGTGAGGTTTTCTTACTTGCCTATCATTAAAATTTATTGTCACTATTTGAGTCCTGTGAGGTTCTCTTACCTTGGTCATTGTCCATTGAACAACGTTATCCGTTGAACTTATGAATCATACTATTATCACTTTATATGTTCTGGTATCGTGAACAAGTCTGTGTGTCATAAGTTACTATACTGGATAGATTGTATCGTGAATTGTTATTTCCCCTGTCGACTTTCTTAATTAATATGATTGTTATTGTATGTATTAACCTATTGAAACCATTCTGTAAATTGTTGTTCTAACTTGTAGGCATATTGATTGAATGATTGATTGAATTGAATAGTATGTGGATTAGTCAAATATTGGCCGAGTGCCTTGCCAAGCTATTATGCTTGAGCTATTATTGATGCCAAGCTGTTATGCTTGAGCTATTATTAATGCCGAGTTGTAATGCTCAAGCTATCAAATTACTGTTTATATATTGAAATGAGTTGATATTGTATTATTTGGAGGAATAATGATACTCTAATATGCATGTTATATCTAATTTATTGACTTACATATGTGACTGGGATTGCTTTTCTTGAAACTATATTATGTTCTTGGAGTAATAAAATTGGAGTGGTGTTCAGCCTAGATCGGACTGATGTTTCGGGCCAACATACCATACTATACTTCCCGATTATGATCGGATGAGATGTACCTAAACCTCCCGAGCAGGATTAGTTAAGATGAACAATCCATTAAGCCAACAGTCTCAGCTTTTGACCTAGGGTTTATTATTATCTCAATTATCTTCGATGTCTTCTTTGACAGTGACCTATTGTTTGTACTACATTGTTATTATTTATATGTAGAAGAAATTCTTGATGTTCATCTAATCATACATTACCTTACTATCTCCTCACTGAGTTTTTAAGACTCACCCTCGTATATTACTTGTTTCTATTCAGGCAGGTACCAGACAGTGGAAACTGAGGGCTAACAAACCTAATATATGATAATTGAGAAGAAGTTGGTGAAGTATTTATATATGTGGTTACATTCTAGGTTACCTTGTTAAAGATATCATAATGTGTCATGATAACTAATATATTAATGTTTTTTATGTACAACTTATAGTATTAGAAATAACCTTTTGGCTTGAATATCATTGAACTTCTTATTATGATGTTCCGCACTCTGATATAGCTTTCACATTTTAGGTTAAAAATTTGCTATAAGATTCTGACATTGTTGATATTATTATTATTAAGTATAATACTTTATGGGTTTTATGGTTATGATGGTGCATATTTAGTAATTAATCATATTAGTACCCCAACTTTGGTGTTATCCCAAGAGGAGGTGCTACATGTGGTATCAGAGCTTGGGTTTTGAAAACCTGACCTAAACTGGGACAAGATCTTAGGATACGACCCTTGAAATGTTATATGCTTGGGAACTTAAGATGAATTTAATTTGTTTAATGTTGACTAAGGAAAGTTATGATTGTAAGATGGCTAACGGACACCGGGATGGAAAGGAAACTATGGAAGAAAAAAAAACTATAGAGACTTTACAAGCAAAGATTAGAACATTTAAGGCAAAGAAAGAAGAGTTGAAAGGGAAGTGCGAGTTTCTTCAGGAAAGACTGCATGATGTGAGGGAGGATTTAATATATAGGGAGGCTGAGGCTTATCATTTGAAGTCAGCAATGGGTGCTGGGGATTATATGCTAGAAAGATTGTAGGGGGATATAGAAAGAGAAGAGATGCGATTGAAGATAGTGAAAGCCCAAATTCAGGAACTTAGAGCCATATAGCTCTAGATGGAGAAAACTTTTAGGACCTTATAATTTGATCCTAGAGGGAATGATGGGATGGTTCAGGCTATTATAGAGGAGATTAGGCGGATAGTTGCCTATTATGGTAGGGTTATAGACTAGACCATAGGATTTAGGTCAGGAATTAATATTGAAATAGAACCGTTAGGGATTCGACCACCTTTGGAGCAGGGACATGATCAGGATATTTGTATTGAGGAGATTCCTGCTGGGAGCTGATACAAGAGCACACTGTAAGATTCCCAGAGAAAGACCCAGTAGAAGAGGATCTTAAGGAAGAGAAATCAACTAATAAGGATTCGGAGATAGACCCAGTGCAAGAGTTCCTAGTTGACATACCCCCTGAGGATGATGTTGCTGAGCTCAAATTTCTAGATGATGCATAGCATGTTGACGACCTTTTAGGTTATAAATTCCTGGAGAGGCACCTCCCAAAGAAGATGAAGTTGTAGAGATCGAGAAGGATGAAGAAGATGTCGAGTCCGATATCACTGATGTAGAAGATTCATATTGAATATTTTGTTAGCACATCTCGACTATATCACTGCTTTACTGGATAAACTTAACCATAACGGCTTACTTATCTAACTTAGAGATAGAACCCATATAACCTCATCAATTTTTTTATGGCCAAGCATATTGATATCGAGTCATTTTGAAAATTTTTGAAAATTTGAAATTGTATATACTCAATTGTAGCTGCTCTCGCTAGTTTACATATATGAAATGGAACTTTCTTAGCTGTAATATTTTGAGTACTGCTTGTTGATGTGGTTTCACCTATTACTTGCTTTTATATCTTATATTTATTTTTCCCTCCTATGATTTGAGTATGAGGAAATTGATAATATTCGGGTGTTGTTGCCCAAAATGATCACATGTTCAAAGTCAGCCAGAGATATATCATAAGATGGCATCCCATAGAAGTGTGGACACCCCCTAGTCTAGTAAGGGGAGGCTGTAGGGGGAGACCGCCAAGTAGGTGAGGTATTGCTCGTAGAACCCATGAAAGGAGAAACCCGCTTATCGGCAGGCTTGGCATGAAGAAAAAGACTCATATTCTAATCTATTAGACCAACTTATCATGAGTCAAACTACTGAATATGGGGAACCTAGAGGACAACAGGGTTAGCAACGTGGCCCAGCTAGAAGAGGCGGAGCAAAGGCAATTCAAGAAGAGATCGATGGTTGAGCATTAGAGCGATTTCTGCAGCTTCAACCCCTTAAATATTTTGGAGAACCTAATGACAGAAAGGCTGAGATGTAGGTTGAGAGTCTGGAAAAGATATTTGACACCCTATAAGGCCCTAATGAGCAGAAAATTAGATTTGCTACCTTTCTCTTAGAAAGTCCTACACATAATTGGTGGAAGATGATTAAACGAATGTGGGCTACTACAGAGACTCTTAGAACTTGGGAGAACTTCACTCAAGAATTCATGAAAAAATATGTTCCCTTGGTCATCAAGTAGGTGAGAAAGAGAGGACTTATGAGTCTGATTTAAGAGAACCAATCAGTCGGGCATTATAAGGCTGCATTTAGTTGAATAATCTAATACGCCCCTTTTATGATGTAAGATGAGGGTAGGCAAACCCAAAAATTTATACAAGGGTTGAGACCAAAACTCCAATGGGGAATAACAGCTTTCGACCTAACCAAACTTAAACATGGCAGTAAGCAAAACATTGTAGCTGGAGTTGGAGCTACAGAAAATTCATAAAATTGAAACAAAAAACCCTAAAGATGAGACCACACCCTAAAGGACAGAGTGGTACAAAAAGAAAACAGCCCAAATTACAATCAAGAAGTGCTACAAATCGAACACCACATGATGTAAGAACAGCAAGCCCAGCTTAAGGTATAAGTCAGAAATAATATGGATTATGTCGGAGACTAGGATACGAAGAAGCTAATTGCCGAATGAAATAGGGTAAATGCCTAGATTGCGATAGTGACCAACATTTTTTGAGAGATTACCCTAGGGGAAAAGGGCAAGCCCCGACTGGCAGAAAAGAAAGCAAATGGTAGGAGAAAAAGGGAAGCAAAAAGTGCAGGCTCGAGCTTATGCTCTGACAGGAGAGGATACACCTGATCCAAATGAAGTAATTGAAGGTACGGTCACTATCCTTGGAGTCTCTAGCAATGCTTTATATAATCTTAGTGTATCTCATTCTTTTATATCTATCTCATTTTCTTAAAAGATAAATAACCCATCTGAAACCATAGCATATCAGATAGAAGCTATGATGCCCCTGGGAATAGGGTTAACTACTGATACTATATACCAAGAATGTCCACTTATGATAAACGGTGAAATCTATCTAGCCAATCTGATTCAGATGCGCATCCAAGGATATGATCTAATTTAAGGTATGGATTGGCTATACAGTCACCAAGCACATGTAGATTGCTTCACAAAGAGAGTAACACTTAGAAAGATGGTGTTGGCATCAACTCACCGATCGATAGAGAAAAATCATTCAATTCTAACTATATCTGCATTAGAGGTTAGGAAAGTTTTAAGAGAAGGCAGACAGGGATTTTTAGCTTATATTAACAAACCACGAGATACAGATAAAATTGAAAAAGTAAAGGTAGTAGCTGGATACCCTAAAGTGTTCCCAGAGGAATTAAACTCATTATCTCTAGATCGAGAGATAGAATTTGTTATTCACACTTTTTTTGGGATTACACCAGTATTAAAAACCCCATATACAATGGCACCAATGGAATTGAAGAAGCTAAAGGATCAACTGCAAAAACTACAGGAAAAGAGGTTTATTCAACCGAGCACATCTCCATAGGGAGCCCCAGTACTCTTTGTTAAGAAGAATGATGGTTCATTGAGGCTGTGCATTGATTATCGGGAGTTAAACAAAGTGACTGTCAAAAATAAATATCCACTACCCCATGTGGAGAAGCTATTCAACCTACTACAGCGGTCCACAGTCGTTTCAAAGTTTGACCTAAGACAAGGGTATTACTAATTGAAGATTAGAGATGAGGACATTTCAAAAATAGCTTTTAATTCCTGATATGGTCATTTTAAGTTTTTAGTGATGCCATTTGGTTTAACAAATTCCCCAGCGGCATTCATGGATTTAATGCATCGAGTATTTTGACCTTATTTAGACAAGTTTGTGGTGATCTTCATTGATGATATTCTAGTATACTCGAAGAATTGGGAAGAACATACTGAGTACTTATATTTAGTCCTCAAAACTTTAAGGGAGCATAAGTTATATGCTAAGTTTAGTAAGTGCGACTTTTAGATCAAGGAAGTATCATTTCTTAGCCATATCATATCTCAAGATGCAGTGGCGGTTGATCCCTCCAAGATAGAAGCAATAGTCAACTGGAAGAGACTCAAGAATGTGATGAAAGTTCATAGCTTTCTATGTCTAGCTGGCTATTATCGAAGGTTTGTATAGGACTTTTCAAAAATAGCTAGCCCTATGACTAGGCTCACTCAAAAGGACCAACCATATCATACTGTGAGAAAAGTTTTCAAGAACTTAAGAATAAATTAACGATGGCCTTAGTTTTAGCTCTACCAAAAGGATTGGAAAACTTTGTGGTATACATGGATGCCTCAAAATAAGGACTTAGGTGTGTCTTGATGCAAAGGGTGTGAGTTATTGCCTGCGCATCTAGGAAACTCAAGCTACACGAAGAAAATTATCCTACTCATGACTTAAAGCTTGCTGTAATAGTATTTACACTGTCTAAATAGAGATATTTTCTATATGGAGCCACAATTGAGGTATATACTGACCACAAGAGTCTCAAATACTTAAGATCACAAAGGGATCTAAATATGAAGTAACACCGATGGATGGAATTCCTTGAAGATTATGATTTCTCAACTCTTTACCATCCAGGGAAGGTGAACGTAATGGCAGATGTATTAAGTTTCAGTACCAAAGTGGCCCATATAATGGGATCGACAGTGATGAAAACTTTGAGAACAAATTCCATACTAACGTTAAAGCAGAAGGTTCGACTTGCAAGAGTGAAAGTGCAACCAAAAATGTTAGCTGAAATACGTTGAGCTCAAGCTCGAGATGATTAGATGTCAAAATAAAAAAAAAAGAAATCAAAGGATCCAAAGAGTCTACATTCAATACTGATGGTCAAGGTAGTCTTCTGTTCCACAAAAGAATCTAAGTGCCAGAAGAAGTAAGAAAGAGACTATTGGATGAGGCACACAAAACCAAATTTACAATACATTCAGGAGGTACTAAAATGTATCGAGATTTAAAGAAATAATTTTGGTGGAATGAAATAAAAAATAATATTGCAAACTATGTGCGCAGATGCCTGACCTGTCAGTTGGGTAAGGCAGAACACTAGTGACCATCAAGATTACTTCAACCACTTCTGATTCCTGATTGGAAATGGGAGCAAATTTGCATGGACTTTATAATAGGCTTACCCAAAGCTAGAGGAGGTTATAATGGCATAATAGTGGACAGACTAATGAAGTCAGCTCATTTCCTACTAGTAGGAACGCAGTATAAAGTCGAGAAACTAGCGGAGCTGTATGTAAAAAAAATAGTAAGACTGCACGGAATACTAGTCAACATTGTATTTGATCGAGATCTAAAGTTTATATCAAGACTTTGGAACGCCCTACAGGAACACTTGGGGATAAAGTTACATTTCAGCTTGGCCGCTCATCCTCAAACAGATGGCCAATCGAAAAGGACCATTAGAATACTAGAAGACATGTTGAGAGCTTGTGTCTTGGACTTTAATGGAAATTAGGATAGATATCTACCGTTAATTGAATTTGCATATAATAACAGTTATTAGTCTACCATCTAGATGGCCCCATTTGAGGTATTGTATGTTTGAAAATGTCAATCCCCGATACATTGGGACCTTGAGGAACACAAGGGTTATGACTGTGAGTTCTCAAAGACTATCAGACCAGAGTTAATTTAAGAGGCTATCGAAAAGGTTCAGATCATTAAGCAATAAATAAAGGCTGCATAGGATTGCCAAAAGAGGTATGTAGATAATCGAAGAAAAGAACTAAAATTTAAAGTAGGAAATCAGTGTTTCTTAAAGTATTTTCAAGAAAAGGGGCTTGAAGAATTAGCAAAGGTGGAAAGTTGAGCCCGAGATATATTGGACCTTATGAGATAAGTGAGAGAATTGGGCCAGTGGTGTATCGCTTGAATTTACCCTAAAACGTGATGGGCATTCATGACATCTTTCACGTGTCTCAATTTCGAAAACACTACCCTAATCCTTCTCACATTATCTCCTAGCCAATGTATCATTGCAAGGTGATCTAATATATGAAGAATAGCCAATTAGCATTTTAGACCAAAAGTTTTAAGAACTTAGAAATCAGAGAATTCCTCAAGTAAAAATTCTCTAGCGCAATCATAACATTGACGAAACAACATGGCAATCGAAAGATCTCATGCGCTAACAGTACCTAGAACTTTTTTAGAATTCAGGTAAGAATCTAAGGACCAAATACTTTTTAGGAGAGGGAATTTGTAACAACCCCTATACTTGCATAAAATTTATTTTATATTATTCATAATATTATTTTATAAAGATTTAATTAATTTATAAGATTTCAAAAATGTGTGTGTAATTGCACTACCTATTTTAAAATAAAGAGTTAAAATAAATCAATATTACCATAAAAGGGCTTATTGTGGAAATTATAATAGTAAATTGGCTAAATTGAAAATTTTAAAAAAATATATGAAAATAACAAGTAAGGACCAAGCTTCATTCTCACCATTTCATCACCTTTCACCAAAAATTTTTCTCTTCTCCTTTCTTTTATTTTCTTCACCAGTGACTTCTCCAACCTACTACCATCGGTGAATTCCTCAGTTCTTCCACCTAACACCACCATTGAAACTACCTCCTCACACTCTCTTCAACCATACCAATGTCCATGGTGAGCAACCACAGAAGGAGTATGGTGGAAGTGATTGAAAAGGAAGATTTTTGAAGAAAAAGTGGGTTTGTCAATTTTTGGCGATCTTTGGCTAGCCTGAGGAGTACACAGTGGATAACTTATCAAGGGGAGTCAATTGGTAGCCTTGCATGGCGGAGATCAACAGCAGAGATAGTGAAAATGGGCGGCGAAGCTAACTGGTCTAGAAACTTTCAAGTGGTGGTTGGCCCCTTTTTCGATGGTAAAATAATAAATGGAGGGCACCATTGGAAAGCTCTCAGTGAGAGGCTTCTAGCAGTGATGTTGCTAAACTTTTTGGTGGCAGTGGCGGTGGTGGCGGCGGACATCAGACGGCAGCGGCCCAGGGTCAGAATCTTCCCCTCGTTCTCAGGAATGCATGCACGCGAGCTTATCATTGAGATTCCAACTCATTTAGGAGATATCGGTATATAATGATAATATATGTGTAATTGCATGTATATATATGTGATCTGATTATCGTCGAACTTTGTATTTATGTATATCTTAGTAAAAATGATCGATTAGGATACCTCGATTATAATCAGAACAACTTTGATTGATTAAATAAGCATAGTGACTTCAAATAATATTATTTCATGTAAAATATAGGTTATAAAGTATAATAAGTATAAGAAAACCCTAATTCTAAGTAACTATAAATTAATCAATTATAATTAGGGTATTATTGGTAACTGGATTATTATGATTAATATCAAACACCAATAGAATAATTACTCAAATTTAGGTTGTTATGGATATAATTCTAGGTATTAATGATTGCTAGAATTGATCATGGATATTGATACAAGACTATATTTTTATAGGCGACGAAGGTGTTGATCTTGACAACCAGTAGAGTTTGACTATGTTGCTGACGTGATTAAGTTGAGGATCAACCACCCTGGTAATTCTTTAAATAAGGCAGCATTATTGGAATTGAACCCTGTGAGGTTCTATTGCTTGCTCCTCGTATTGTCTATTACTTACTTCTTGTATTGTTTATTTTTGCTATCTGAACCCTATGAGATTCTATTGCTTGCCTCTCGTATTATTTATTGTTGTTATCTTAACCCTATGAGGTTCTCTTTCTTACTTATCATTAATGTTTATTGTTGCTATTTGAACTCTGTGAGGTTCTCTTACCTTGGTCATCATCCATTGAACACCGTTATCTATTGAACTTATGAATCGTACTATTATCACATCATATACTGAAATCATTTGGAATCCATGACTCATTATGTTTTGGTACCATGAACAAGTTCGTGTCTCATATGTTACTATATTGAGTGGATTGTATCCGAAATTATTGTTACCCTTATCGACTTCCTTGATTGATGTGATTATTATTGTATGTATTAACCAATTGAAACCATTCTGTAAACTTGTTGTTCTGTCTTGTAGGCATATTGATTGATTGATTGATCGAACTAAATAGTATGTGGATCAGTGAAATGTTGGCCGAGTGCTTCGCGAAGCTGTTATGCTTGAGTTATTATTGATTCCAAGCTATTATGCTTGAGCTATTATTAATGCTGAGTTATCATGCTTGATCTATCGAATTACTGTTTATGTATTGCAATGAGCTGATATTGTATTATTACAGAGGAATAATGATACTCTAATATGCATGTTATATCTGATTTATTGACTAGCGTATGTGACTGGGATTGCTTTCCTTGAAATTATATTATGTTCTTGGTGCAATAAGGCTAGAGTGGTATTCGGCCTAGATCAGACTGATGTTTTGGGCCAACGTGCCACACTATACTTCTCGACTGTGATCAATTGAGATGTATTTAAACCTCCCGAGCAGGATTGATTAAGATAAACAAGAAGTTGAGCCAACGGTCTCAACTTCTTACCTAGCATTCATTATTGTCTCGATTGTCTTTGATGTTTTCTTTGATAGTGACCTATTGTTTGTACTATATTGTTATTATTCATATGTAAAAGAAATTCTTGATGTTCATCTGATCATACATTGCCTTACTATCTCTTCACTTAGTCTTTAAGACTCACCCTCATATATTACTCATTTCTATTCAGGCAAGTAACAAACAGTGGAAATTGAGGGTTGACAAACCTAATATATGATGATTGAGAAGAAGTTGGTTAAGTATCTGTATATATGGCTGCACTCTGGGTTACCTTGTTAAAGATGTTGTGATGTGTCATGATGACTAATATATTTATGGTTTTTATGTACGACTTATTATATTAGAAATAACCTTTTGGCTTGAATATCATTGAACTTCTTATTATGATGTTCTGCACTCTGATATAGCTTTTGCATTTTAAGTTAAAAATTTGCAATAAGATTTTAACACTATTGATATTATTATTATTGAGTATAGTACTTTTATGGGTTTTATGGTAATTGATCATATTAGGGCCTCAACTTTGGTGTTATCCCCGAGAGGGGGCACTAAAATTATCCCCCTCAATCTGATCAAAAAGCTTTAATACTAAGTCTTTTTTGCTTTTCTACTTCACTCCTGTACTCTTTTAACTTTGCAAAGGTATTGGACTTGTACTTCATAAAATACACATGTCCGTACCAACTGTAATCATCAGTGAAGGTAATGAAGTAAGAATAGCCACCTTTCCCACTAACTCTTAGTGGTCTATAAACATCTGTATAGATCAAATTCAAAGATTTATAGAGCACTCCGTTTCTCCTATAAATGGAGCTTTGGACATTTTTTCCTTTAAACAAAATTCGCAAGTAGGAAGGTCTTTAATGCCACTAACTTTTAGTGCTTTGAGAGGTTTTAACTTGCTCATCCCATTCTTAGAGATATGCCCTAGTTTTGCAAGCCACAAACGGCGTCTTCTTGGATATCTAGCTTCTTTTTATTTGTTTGAACGTACATTAGAGGAGCAGGAGAATCAAGTATGTATAATCCATTAACTAATGTATTTTGAGCAATTAAAGAACCATTCTTTTTTTATTTCAACTTCCCATTTGCTATTGAAAAATCACATCCTTTATTATCTAAAACGTGAATTCAAACAATTTCTTTAACAAGGTTGAGTACATAGTAAACTGGATCAAGAACATTACAAGAACTCCCTAAGTTTAACTTGATTACACCTTGGATCTTGGCCGCAACTCTTGCTCCATTTCCAAGGCAGAGGATCAAATCCCCTTTATGTAGACTCCTTCTTATTTCCATCCCCTGTAACAAGTTACAAAGATGAGAACCACATATGGTATCAAATACCGATGAGGAAGAATTAATCATCAAATACACCTCAAAGAAATACATACCCTTCTCAAGGATTACAAGGTAAGCTTTGCAATTTCTCTTCCAATAACCCTTTTCACCATAATCGAAATAATTTAAATCAATCTTGGCCTTCTTCCTGACCCTTCCGAAATTTTTCTTGGGTTGCTTCCCTTTCAAGGAAGAACTTTTTTCTTATCTCTCTTTCTTGGGCCCCTAGGACCTTTCGACTTAGAGGAGGATACCATCATAAGAGGTTTTTCCTTTCTCATTATTGCCTTAGCAGTCACAAGTATGTTCACTAATTCGTTGATTGTCACTATTTGCTTAGACATATTAAACTTCAGAACAAATTGGTCAAACGATGGTAGCGACGATTAGATGATCAAATCCACATAAAGGTCATTGTCCATAATCACGTCAAGTTGTCCAAATTTTTTGATGAGTTTTATCATCTTAAGCTTATGATTGTGGATATTTTCCCCTTCACTCATCCTTGTTCTAAAGAGCTCTTTAGACAAAGTGAACCTTTCATACCTTGTTTGAACACCATATAACTCTTGTATTGTGTATAGATCTCACAAGCATGTTTCATGCACTTGTGAATCTTTTGGAGCTCTTTAGTCATGGAAGGCAATATGAGGCATCTAACTTGTAGATCATCATCTAAATATTTCATGAACACTTCAAGAACCTCATAAGTTGCATCATCACCCAATGTGCTCGGTGGATTTTGATCAAGAACATATGTCCTCTTATTCGAGTCAAGAATTATCTTAAGATTTCTTAACCAATCTTGGAAGTTAGGCCCAGTGAGTTTATTGATTTTCAAAATGCTTGTGAGTGGAATTTTAGCCATTTATTTGTTGAAGATTTCAAAAATCTACAAGAGGCGAAAAAATGAATAAGCATATGATTGAATTTGATATTAAAAATATGTTCATAATATTTCAAGCATATTTTTCTCCCATTATTTTATTAAATCCTTCACCCCCAAGAAGAATTTGGGAAATCACATTTTCTAGTGAGAATCAAGACCCCAATAACTTACAAGTGGATCCCCATTTACGAGTGCCATCCATAAGCAATCAAAGGGTAGGCAACTTTTGCCAAATGCATTTCATGCAACTCTTGATATATTTTGCCTCACTTTTCATCTAGACCCATGGTTAAGTGTGCCATCTATACTAATAACTGTTAAGTTCAACCTACCAATCCTTATTTATCTCAAGAAAACCTTACAACATCCCCCATTTACGAGTGCTAATGCGTGAGGGTTCTTAAGTCAAAAATGCATCTCATGTTTAGCGTGTGTTCATAGCTTTCCTTCTAAGTGTGACCCCCATTTACAAGTGTCATCACATAAATTTGGTAGCATCGCCATGGCATACACTATTGGTAAAAGGTTTGGATTAATTAAAACTCTTTTAATTTATATCCATTGAGACTTAATATTTGAAAAACATTTAGACATTCTAAGTGGAGGGTTTTTGCTTGCTATGATCTCATCATTTTTATCTTCTTATTTAGGTTTTCTATAATCTAATCATGCATCTCATAATCAATAGAATATGGTGCATCACTTGGTTGATTTTAAGTGGGTTGACTAAACTGAACTGTTACATGTGTGTATTCCATACAATTATTGGTCTTCAAGCCTCCTTGAATCCTCTTTGCTCCTTGTAACTTTCACAAGAAAAAGAAAACCTCACTCCTAGTGATTCTACTCTTATAACTTTTACAAAATAGAACAAGAGACATGGAAGCCCCATTTCAACAACTTAAAATAAATAAAATCAATATTAAAGGCTCAAGATCATCCCCATTTATTTATCATTCATTCAATAATTAAATGAACAATAAATATATCTAGAACTAACAATTAATTCCAACAATTAAATGCTTATCTCATAAGCAAATAATTGAACAAGCATAACTCTTATGCCATTATTGGAAGATTAACTTTAACCAATTTTTAAAACCAATCAAGAATGTCAAACATAATTTTGAGACCTTGCACAACACTTGTACACCTATTATGTATGATGCAAAAACCTAATAAGCATTAAAGGAGTTGGAAAAACAACTCAAAGCACACCCAAAGCTCCAAAAAAAGGACTACTGATCAGCTATGGCGCACGGTGAGGTAGGCCGTGCCGGTAGCCCCTATTTTTGCGATTTCAGGGCTTGCTAAGTGTATTTTCCACTCAACTTCCATGCACGAATAATTTTAGCACATGTTCTCAACATGTTAACACACATAATGGATGAATTTCCAGATTCAAAAACACCTTTTAAAAATAAAAATTCAAGAGCTTAAACATGCCTTCAAAAATTAGAATAAGCTAGAATCATATTATACAAAATCTCCAATAAAACTCCAATCTCATTGGATCCGAAAATGACCAAAACTCTTTTGATCAATCATAAACATGCTATATCATCATATAACATCAATTGATTACAAATCAACATTCAACATTAATCACTATGAATTAAAACATACTAACTACATGAATTAACACTTAAATCACATAATAGCATGCTTTCAATTCATCAATCAAGGAGCCACACACAACATCAACCAAATACTCCACTCCAACAATTGAATCAAGAATTGGGCGATCTAGATGAATCCATCACATGAATCAATCAACCAAGGACAATCCAAATCTAAGCAAGATTTAGGCTACGATACCACTTGAAAGAAAATAAGGCACTAGAATCTAATTATCAAAACTTTAAAAGCATAAAATTAAATAGTGCTTACAAGCATAACAAGGATCAAATCATGCTAGAGATTTAGATTTGGTGAGAGCATTACCTTTAAAATCAAAATCTAAGGAGAGACTTGGGAACTCTTCATAATTCCAGAAACTATCTACAACTGGTGCAGCTGGGAGACTGCAAAAATCGCCTAACCAAAACTCCTCCAAAAATTCCAAAACATATTCTGCATCTTATAAACACCTTGAAAAACTCCTTGTAAAAATTTTGGATCACAAATTATTTTGGAACTCCCTGGAGAAATTTGCCAAACCAAACTCTATGCAGGTAGATCTCCAAAATCTAGCAAGTCAAGTGTCTTACCTCTATTGTTATGATCCACACACAAATTATATTTTCAAAAATATCTAGTCTATAAGTTGGAGTAAGACCAGAAATATAATAATGGTGGAGACCGATTTTAGATTGGAAGGAAGAAAAAGAGAGGAAAGCTTTCAACACATGAATGCAATGCTTGCAAAGGGTTTTTGGAATGAAGCTACAAAGAATCTAATTCTTCACAAATTGTGTGATCTTGTGTTAGCTGATCCTCTCTTTATATCTATATATAGATGTTGAATGGTGTGATTCCAAGGTGGCATCGCATATTCCATGAGAAGGGGGCGACCAAGTGGGGCTGCTAAGGTGGCAAATTAAATTCAATTCTCGTTTGAATTTCATTTGCATTTTAATTATATTTGAAATCTAGTTCCAAAATAATTAAGATGCTAATTCAAATAAACTCTTCATTTGAATTTTCTCCCCAAAATTCATCATTTTCATTAATTAAATTAAACGCTTTAGTTTAATTAATTATCCTTTGACTTAACCTTTTAAGTCAAACTAGTTTAACTATTTAAGTTAACTTGACCAATTGATAATTATGTTGGCACCAAATAATTAATTCCTTAATTATTGGTCTAATTTAACACCTTAAATTAATTGATTAATATAACACTTAAATTAATCAAGCTTCAAAGTTGGCACCAGAAAATCGGTCCTTTAGGAGTTGATTTTCTAACATTTAGAAAATTTTCTCCATCAATTAGGAAGCTAATTGGATTTTATGTGTGACCCAGTAGGTTCTACCATTTATTGAACATGGGCTCACAACTTCTAGTGACTTTTGAATATCTTATAGTCATTTTAGTTTAAAACTCCTTTTAATCTAATCGACTCAATTCAATTAATCTCATTAATTGAAGAGTACTCAATCTCCATGGTTACTGTCCAACCTCAAGCCCATGGAACCCAACTAATTGGCCAAAATGAATATTCTGAAGAACCATCATCGCTTTATGCATACTATGCAAATGCAATCCTTCCATCTTCTATCTCCCGAAAGAGGCCTAAGGCAAGATATTTGTCGTCTCCCTAATAGCCTTGATACTATGTCTCTATTTCAATGTTTGATCCCATTGTCTGACCTCACTTTTGAAAAGCTCCTTTTCCAAATTGTTACACCATTTTGCACAAGGATTTTTAGGAATCAATCATTATAGAATACATAGGAGATGCACTCGCTCTTCACAACAGTGAAGAGTCGGATTCCATTTTAGATCTCACAAACCTCTATGCAAAGTAACTTATACCTAATCTCAACCTAAAAGACATGCTAAGTGATCAAGGAAGAGTTAAAGTATTAGGATCGGACATAAGGTTATCATGGATCCTCAAGTTAAAAAACTAATAATATGCACTAGAGTAAGCAAGAGAACTAGCCACTACTGACTTGCCACTATGGCTATCTAATGGATTCTCTAGTAGGTCTTTTAGTGCCTTATTCTCTAACAAGCACCCACTAATATACATTTGTATCTCATATAGTTGCTCATGGAATGGAGTAATCTCCAACTCTTAAATTTATATATCATTAGTGTGCAAGTCTATTCGAATCTTAAATGCTCCATCTCATAAGATCCTATGACTTAGAAAATTTAAGATCACGATCATGTGAGACTTATTCCATGGTCACCAAACCAAGTCTCATAGTCTTAGGTGATCTAAGGGCTTCATTCAAATACAAGTGAATTAAAATAAAACATAAGATAAAGATGGCCATATAAAAACTATCATTAAATCAAGATTGTTTAACAAGAAAATAGCTTTCACAAGTCCAATCTCATTGGCTTGCAGGGCACTATTCCAACAATGACTTTGTTTATGCATGCTACACTATTAATACATTCCTTAAAGTTTATAAGCATGCCATTTCACCAATCAATGGCCATTAGTTGTGCGACAAAATTGGTTATACACCACTATGCCCACCTTGGAAGATTAGTTGGCAAACCTACAAGACCAAGAAGGATGGAACAAGATAAGCTAGCAAGCAAGAAGAAAAAAAAGGTTAAGGGGCAAAAGAAGAAAATAAGATTGAAGTGGCAACTCTATCGGGTGAAATGCACATTATGTGGTGAAATCGAACACAACAAGAAGGGATGTAAATTGAGAAAAGCTGCAAAAGATTTTGTTGTTAAGTTGGATGCTGAAGAACAAGATATGGACAATAAAGAACAAACTAACATTAACTTAGGCATAACTAGTGGAAGTACATCAACGGCACTTGCCCATAAACTTACTGTGAGTAGAGTTTAAATTTTTTAAATTATTATTTATCACTATATGTTAATGTTAGTTGTATAACATGGCATAAGCAAGGAAAAGAACAAAAACAATTGCAAATTTGGAGAAAACTGGAGCCTAGTTATTACAACACCAACTGTGAGTTCATCTTTTATTTAAGTTTCATATGTTAAGTTATTTTATTAAATTACATTACCTAATGCTCTTAAAATAAGGAAAATAGCTGCCAATGCTAGTACTAAAAGTACAATAACAATTGAACCACCTATGAAGAAATTAAGTAGTACATTATCAAGCATCTCTTATTTTGTTAGACATAATTATTTTCTTATTTTCTTAAGAGTTAAGCACTTAACTTTTTTATTTGTTCTCAGTTAAAGAAGGCATTAAATACTCAAGCAAGTGATGTGCTTGCACCAAGTAATAGCTTGTTAAGTCCAACTTTCACTGTAGTACCCACACTAGGTCTAAATCCAACTTTTCCAGGAGCTGAGGAAAGAGCAGTGCCAACTATAAGTTCATCTTTTATTTAAATTTCATCTATTAAGTTATTTTATTAAATAAAATTATCTAATGCACTTAGAAAAATAGAAATTTCTTTATCAATATAAAATTATCCAATACACTTAGAAAAAAGAAAATGGCTTTATCAATATAAAATTATCTAATACACTTAGAAAAAGAGAAATGGCTTTATCAATGATGTTAATAGAAATACAAGACTAACTCAACCACCTATGAGAAAGTAAGTACTGGATTTATCAAGCACCACTTATTTTGTTAGACAAAACTATTTTCTTATTTTTCTTAGCAATTGAGCACTTACGTTTTTGTTTTTCTCAATCAAAGAAGGCAACAAATTCTTAAGCAAGTGATGTGTCAACACCAAGTACAAGTTGGCCAAGTTTAACTTTCACTATGGTGCTTACTCCAGGTCTAAATGTAGCCCTTCCTATACCAAAGCCTCAAACAGTCAATATAAGAGTTACTTTTCCTTTTGCTTGCAATCATCCAAATATCTCAAATTATCAGTTATGTCAGCACCCAAGCAAGTGCTTCTAGAACAATGCTAGTTTCTGTGAGAGGATGGAAAATATTTGTGACAATGAGCAATCTAAGTGCAGTAATGGCATCAATTTAAAGTTGTTCCAAGAAGTCCAAGAAGTTTGAAAAGAAGAAGTAAATGAGCGCAAGATAAAGAATAGTTTTTGATTTGATGTTTTTGTAATTAATTGAATGTAAAAGCATGATACTCTAAATTATTTTTGCTATTGAGGGTCTTTTTTTGGAATAGTTTATAGAGTCATTCTCCTTTTTTTTTTAGCTACTAGTGGTTATTGAAATAGCTAATTATATTTTGGACGCTTAATGGAATAATTTATTCTTGAAGTTGCTATTGGTGGTTCCTATACAAGTTCAAATTTAGAGTTTGATATAATGTATTCAAGTGTTTTATTTTAACTTGAATGGATTTTGATTGGAATTCAGCTTGAAGCCTTTAAAGTTGGTTTACCTTTCAATTTTGGTGTGATTGTAGTCTGGGCATAGCCTTTAAATTTGATTGAGTTTGATTTGATTTTGCATTTGCATTTGCATTTTGAGACCAACTTTCTTTTTCCATTTCGTAATTTCATTTTGACTTTAATTCAGTGCAAACTAGCACATTTAGCATTTGCATTATGTGTCCAAGTTAGTGCAAACTAGCATTTGCATTTTAAGTCCATTTTGCAAACTTTATTTACTGCAATTGGGATATTTGGAATGTGGCAAAATTGAGCCAAAAAAAAGAGGAATAAAAAAAGGCATGTACAAGGAACAACAAAACATATTAAACTAAATATTACATCATTACATTACATTACACCAAAACTTTGAGCCTTTATTCCATTATTCAATCACACCATTCCACCAAAATAAGAAACCAAAAAAAAAAGAAAAAGAGACATTTTCCATTAAAAGCTTTAGTCTCATTTTAGTCCAACTATCAAAGTAGTCCAAAAATCATCCATATTCCCTAGCTCCATCCAATTAGTCATCTTCATCTAATCCATTTCCATATCTCAATGTTTAGTATTAAAATGAACATCGAGATAAAAAAAAAAATTGCTGCTTCTTTAGCATTGCATTTTTTTTGATCGAACTTATTCAATCGACAAAGAAGCCTCAGAATAATTATCTTTGACCTTGTGCACATTGGATTTTCTTTCCATGCAAAAAACTAGCATCCTCCATACCTATTTGCACGTGCATGGAATTTTCTCCCAGTCTTTCATTGGTCCAACTTGTTCTGAATCTTACAACCTTCCCACAAAAGTAGTTCACAATGACAATTTCAAACATTTCCATGCAATTTCCTGAAATTTACAGAAGAAAGGAGCAATTTTTCAGAAGAAAGATGAAAGAATCAATTTTTACTTGGAGAAACTAATTAAAAAAAAAAAGGAAGAAAGAAGCAAAAGCAATTTGGCCATTGGTTTTGGTCAATAGGTAATATGTGATGAGAATGGCGTTAATTACTTCCTTCTTCACATGCTATCCTTCAATAGGGAAAAGGTTAAGAAAATGTTATATTTTCCCTTCCACTGACGCCGATGTAAGAATCACATGGTTGAAATATTAAAAAATAGACAAAAAGGCTAATTTAGAACTATACTAGTTTTTTTTCTTTTTTTCAAAAAAAAGGGTATAATAAAAATTCCATAAAGCAAGGAACTAAAATTGCATACCTCATATTCTATGGGATTAAAAATGCAATTTTGCCAGAAAGTACTAAACCAAAAAGAAGTTAAAAAATAGTGTCTTTCAAGTATGAAGTTCATACAAAATTAGTTTTCAAATTTTGAATTTTCTTGGCACAAATCACCTACAAGTATGAAACATTAAATAAAAGAATTACGATAAACAACAAAAAAATACCATTCAAGATTAGGATTTGGACAAGTGATAATTAACAGGCTACTCTAGATAATGAGCACAACGAAATGTTGATTAACAAATGAAGAGCACAATAGGTATGAAAGGTAAAGAATTGATCCTTCTAGATTTTTCACAATGCAAAACTAAAGAGTTGAGAGTTTCAATGGTGAGGGAACTCATAGTGTGAGGAGAAGAAAGAAAGAGAGAAATTAAGGAAATGAAAGAAACAATTTCATATGGGAAAAAATAGATGTAGTAGGATTTCTTCTTTATTAGGAGTATTTTAGTGCATTTAGTGCAATTAATAAGCAAAATCAAAACAAAAACTTTACATGGGCAGAGTGACACTACAAAAGATGTGCGTTTGGCCACCTTATCTTTGCTTACTCATTAAATTGTAAGGAATAAAATTTTATCCATGTCATAAACTACATGGGCATTAAAATTTGCAAAAGCCTTGTTTGGGAGTAAACAATAGGCATTAGGTGATTGTTGCTTACACATTGGTAATTGTGCCAAATAAAATTTTTTATTGCCTATGTTTAATAGTTAAAATGTAGTCAATACTTAATTATTACCTACATTTTTACAATAGTAAGTAAATAAATTAATTTTTTGCTATTTTTTATTATTTCTCCTCATTTTTTTTCTTACCAGTACCTTTACAAATTTTCCCACTATTTTGCTAAACAAAAAAACCTCTATTTTCTTTTTTTGTTATAATCCGTTCTATTTTTGAAGACACATGTATCACTAGGATCTAATAATAAAACTGAAAATAAACTAGGCTACACATGCTATTGATTCAGATTTGGAAGGAGAGTTACATTGATTTGCTCAAAAACAAGGAAATGATGAAGAACACTTATTCAATCCAGAAACTGTCAAACAGCGGCACAACGGATTTGAAGCAACGTTTTCCTGATCCAAAATCCTCCAAAAATTCTGAAAAAATTGCAGTGCCTTCTAAACTCCTTAATGAAGCAACTGTAAACAATTCAGCTCAAAAGGCACAGGAAAGTTCTAGAAAAAACTCGCCAAGCGGACTGCCCTGACAGTGGATCTCCAAAGGCTAGCAATCCAATTGTCTTATCTCTAACAATATGATCCACACACCAATGCTAGATCCTAATCTCCTTGATGTCAGATGTAAAAAAAGAAAGAGATTTGTAGAGATCGAGGTTTGATTTGAGGTAGGACAAGAAAAGAAGAAGTGGAGCTTCAACACATGAGGCAACACTTTTAGATTTGGAGGGAAAATGTGAAAAGAATCTAATTCTTCATACAAGCATGAGTTGGCCGCCTCTCTCACCCTCTATATCTATATATAGAGTGAGGATGGTGTGATGCCTTTATCAAGGGGGACCTCCAACTTGTCTTGTAGGTTGGCAAGAAGCAATTCAAATGTGAATTTGAATTTGTGTGTATTTCAATCACATTTGGAATCCTATTTCAAATTAATTAAAATGCCACACTGATTGAACCTTTCATTTAAATTTTGCCTCCAAAATAGACTCCTTCCATTAATTAAATTAAAACTTTTAATTTAATTATTTATCCTTTAACTTAACTTTTAAGTCAATTAGATTAACTCTTTAAGCTAGTTATAGTTAACTTAACTCTTTAAACTAACTTAACCAATTGATGGTCATGTTGTACCAAATAATTAACTCTTTAATTATTGATCTAATTTAACACCTTAAATTAGTTGATCAATTTAACAATTAAATTGATCAAGCCGAAAATGACCTCAATTTTCACCAACCTCAAATCAATCCACTAGGAGTGATTTTTCTAACTCTTAGAAAATTCTCCTTCATCATGTAGGAAATGCAATTGGTTTTTGTGTGTGACCTGTCAGATTCTACCATTCACTAACATGGGTTCTCAAGTCTTTGTGACTTTTGAATATCAAATATTCATTTTAGTGTAAACTCTTTTAAACTAATCGACTCAATTCAATTAATCTCTATTAATTGAAGAGTACCCAATCTCCATGGTCGTTGTCCAACTTCAAGCTCATAGAGTTCAACTAATTGACATAAATGAATGCTTTTGGAAAACCATTCTAACTCTATGCATACCATGCAAATACGATCATTCCATCTCCTGTCTCTCGAAAAAGGCCTAGGGCAAGATATTTGCTAGATTCCTAATAGCCTCGATATTATGTTTCTATTCTCAATGTTTAATTCCTTTTTATAACCTCATCTTTGGAAAACTCCTTTTTCAAATTGTCATAGCATGGATTTCTTGGAATAAATCATTATAGAGTACGTAGGAGATACACTCACTCTTCACAACGACGAGGAGTTGGATTCCATCTTGGATCTCACAAACCTCCATGTCTAAATAGTTTGTGCCAAATCTCTACTCAAACAGCCCACTAGGTGACTAAAGAGGAGTCAAAGCATAAGGGCCTACCGACTTGCCATTATGGCTATCTAGTAAATTCTTTGGGTAGGTCTTCAGTGCCTTGTTCTCTAACAAGCACCTACTAATATGCATCTATATCTCATATGAGATTTATATATCGTTAGTGTAAGTCTATCTAAATCTTAGATGCCTTGTCTCATAAGATCGTATGACTTGAAATATTTAAGATCACAATCGTATAAGACTTATTCCACGAGGCACCACCTAGTGTATGATTAAGTCCTATAGTCTTGTGTAATCTAAGGGCTTCAACCAAATACCAGTGAAGTAATTCAGGGCATAAGATGAAGATAGTCATATAAAGAATATCATTTAATCAAGATTGTATCATAAGTAAAATAGTTTATATGTCGATGTAACTGGCATGCAGAGTACTATTCCAATAGTTTTTCCATCTCTCCTAGCTTCCCTATAGTTTTCTTCCTTATTTTCTTGTTTTCCCCCTTTCACCGTACTTACACACACCACAGTGCACAACTCTCTTTGCCTTTCTCACACACACCACCAATGAACACACACCATCGTGCACAAATCGGGTATGCTCTCTCTGTCTCTCTCGCACTCACCACCAGCAAACGCTTATCGACACACACTATGGCACAAACTTTTTGCCTAATATTTTTGGTTACAGACTTGTAATTCTTAGTTTATTTTTATGTTATGTAAATTTTATTTTTGTTTTTGATTTCGTTAAAATAATGCTAAGTTTTCTCACCCTTGCAGTCGGCAACAAAATTTCTTCTAATTTCATTGAAGGTTTGTCATCTTCAGATTTAGAAATTTATAGAATTTCTAAATTTTTTTTTTAATGATGGATGATTCTTAGAGCTATTATTCAAGTCCTCTATGCATTTTGTTTGTTTCATATTTGTGGTGTTTTGCTGGAGGATTGTTGATGTGTTTTGTTGACCTACTTTCTTAAAGCTTGTCTAATGGGGATCTTAACTTCTTCTTCTTAGATTTTGGATATACAACTAGTGGTTTTTGGAAATTTTTCATCAGCAAATTATGCTAGGATTTTTGCGCAGTTGCTATGCTGGTTGAGCAATGTTTTGTTGGCATGTCAGAGATCTCTGCATCCCATCTCTGCTATATTTTTCTTGTTGTAGTTCTTGCATGTTTATTGAATTGGTCTTAGAGGGATATTTTGTGTTTGGCACAAAAACAAACTTGTAGAGTTTTTGAATGCACGAAAATGATCGGTTATCTACTAGAATAGTCAGAAAGCATATACAGGAAGCCTTTTCGATGCTAATTATATGAATCAAAATTTTGGACGGTTGTTACAGTTCGTAGTAGCACTAGCCTCTGATATAAGATTTTGGGCTTGTGCATGGGAGGTCTAATATTCAGAATCACATAGTTACTGCCAATTGTGTTCCCAATTTATTGCATAGTTTGTTGATATTGCCTTTGAATTTATTGTTGATTTACATAATGGTTCAACTCCTTGTTTTTATAACAAACTAATTCAGAGTGGACAATGCTGAAATTGGTTTCTTTTGCACTTTGAGCCCGCTCCTGCTGAAATATCAACCGCATTTTGTTATTTATCTTGTTAAATAAGGTGAATTCTTGTAATACATTAAAAGACATACCATAATAATTATTCTAAATTCTTCCCTATGTATAAATAACATAAAAAAGTTTAGATAATAAACTACTAGAGAATATAAGTTGCTAGAAAGTGACTGAAATTTTTGAATCTTCACTCCAAATTTAGTTTGATGATTAATTTCAAAATTTTAATATTTATAATAATTGTATGTTGATTTTAAAGTCAACATACATACGAAATATGCATAAATTATCATGATTTACAATGAATAACAACAAAAATGGACAAAATAGTTGTGTTGTTATGTTAATGTCGGTCATTAAACTTTTCTTGTACATATTTCAATGATAATCCAAGCATATTTTTGTTGTACTAATAGCATCGATCCTTAACTCTTTTTTAATAAGGTTATTGCATTCAGATTGCCTCAACATCTTGAAATCTAAATGAAACTTTTTCGTTGAGGATTAAAAAATAAAAAATTTTAATAATTAAAAATTTAGTGAAAAAATATAGATATCTTGCCATACATCATACATAATGACACAGTTCAGTCAGAAATAGGAAAAACAAAAACACCACTCTGATTTCAACTATTAACAGAAATGCAAGTGCCATAAATTGATTGAGTATAATATGAACTCAAGTTCTGTCTCTGCCATGGGACTCTACGTCATCAAATAATCATTTTGAACTCATCTAACAGTTTATTTAGAAGATAAAAACGAGCAACAGGTCCCTTGTAACACATGTTACCAAGAAACTTCTATTTTATCTTTTTATGAAATTTTATACATATTTTGTATGTATGTTGACTTCCAAATCAACATACAATTATTATAAATATTAAATTTGTGAAATTAATCATCAAACTAAGTTCAAGAATAAACTTTGTGTATGAATATCAACTTTTGCTTTGTGTGAGACTTGAATTAACGATACTGAAAAGTGAAGTTGCATAAAATTGTAACAACGTAGGTTGGATACTCCTATTGTAATCTATATAATGCTACTATTATCTATAGAAGTCAGTTTAAATATCAATCCCCTCTTAGATATTTACAGCATAATCCTTAATTCATTCAATGACTTGAGGTAAGAATAAGGCGGGTGCGCATCTCACTATAACTACTAAAAGCCCATGGTTACAGAGCACATTGCCTTTAAATGATTAGTGATTTATTGTTGAATGTGATCCGCGATTGCTATTTAGAAAGTCATACTTGTACAGCTGCCTGTGGTGAAGGGGGCCAGATCAAATTACCTCACCCATTATTTATTTTTCTAAGTTGCAGTCATTTATAATTTTTGATTTGATATTTATATGTATGTTACCATAATTACTATCTTAAATTTTCTTCAAACATTCTTTCTCTCATTTTTAATAATGATTTGAGCATTGGATATTTTTTCTTAAGTAAGTTCTAGCATCTTGTTTTCTATTTTTCAAATTTTAAAATAAAGATTTAGTTCAATCAATATAAGCTTATTCGACAGGGTCCACAAGTAGAAGATCATTTCCCAAAAACTTACTAGGACAAAAGGCTCTTATTCCTCTTTTTGTTTATCGTTGGCAAGTAATTCATGTTTCGACATGAGATTAACCATTAATGTATCTTTCAATGGTACTTGTAAACTTCCATAGCAATAAAAGATTTGCTCTCTAACTATTGTTTGCTTATCATTTCATTTTTAGTTTTTCATTTTTCAACTATTTTTGGATTTTTTTCTGCTTTTATTGATAATTTTTCAGCGATGGATGTACTTGTTTCATTGCTTTTGGACTCCTATGGAAAAGATTAGAGAAGAAGAATGACTAGCTAGGTTTTTATTCTAAATTCTTCCCTATTTATAAATAATATCAAAGAGAATAGATATTTAAATGTTGTATTACTCAATATTAAAAAATAAAGTACTAGAGAATATAACTCAACTAGAAAGTGAATGGAATTTTTAAATTTTGACTCCAAAATAACGTCATTCTAGGACACAATGCTTAAAATATAATAAATTTGGCACATGTCGAGACTAAATACACCTGCTTTCAATTACTAATCAATTATATTTGCAAAGAGCAAAGTTCAAATGCATATTGCATCAATGAGGAAGTGATGACTCATGATCCCTATAGCACACCAAAAAAAATACTAAGGTAGGCCCTTAAATCCTCCACTTTTGCTTTGTATATAAGTATCAGCTTTTGCTTTGTACGGGACTTGAAATAATGATACTGAAAAACGAAGTTGAATAAAATTATAATAGTGTAGGTTGTATAGTACTACTGCAATCTGTATATGCTACTATAATCTATAGAAGTCAGTTTATATGTCAGTCCCCTCTTAGATGTTTATTGTATAATCCTTAATTCATACTAGGACTTTAGGTAAGAAAAAGGCATGCATGCATCTCACTATAACTGCTGAAAGCCCATGGTACCAGAATAGATTGCCTATAAATGTTAATTTGATGTGATCGACTATTGCTATTTAGAAAGGCACACTCATACAATTGCCTATGGTGAATGAGGCTAGATCAAATTACCTCACCCATTATTTATTTTCTAAATTGCAGTCATTTATAATTTTTTTATTTTGATATTAACACGTATATTACCATAATTACTGTCTTAAATTTTCTTCGAACATTCTTTCTCTTTATTTCACATAATGATTTGATTATTAGGTAGTTTTTCTTCAGTTAGTTTAAGCATCTTTCTACTTTTAAGATTTTAAAATAAAGGTTTAGTTCAATCAAATATAAGCCTATTGGATAGGGTCCATAAATAGAAGATCATTTCCCCAAATCTCATTAGAGTAATAGACTCTTGTTCCCTTTTTTGTTTATCTTCAAGGCATGGCAAGTAATTCATGTTTCAATATGAGGTTAACCATTAACAAATCTTTTAACAGTACTTGCAAAGTTCAATTAACAGCAAAAGATTTGCTCTCTGACTATTATTTGTTTATTGTTTCATGTTTAGTTTTTCATTTTTCAATTTTTTTGGATTCTTTTTTCTGCTCTTGTTGATAATTTTCAATGATAGATGCACGTGTTTCATTGTTTTTTTACTCCCATGGAAAACATTAGAGAAGCAGAATGACTGACTAAGCTTTTTATGCTTGCAATGTAGTAGTCCCACTACAAAAACCTTTCCAACCCTTACTGGATCTTTGTGCAAGGTATAAAGTTATCTCTTCTTCTTCTTCCTACTACCTCTATATACTTTTGATATAAGCATATGCCATAGATATCCATCTTATTAGTTTTTGAATTAGTTAGGAATGAGATAAGAAGAAGTGTCTAATGAGTATATTTTTCAAATGGTCTTATTCTTATTCCTATCATGTGGTTCATGATTTATTTTATTAGCATATGAAAAGTTGTTCTATTCAAAGTTTGATATCATGTTAGGTCTATTATGCTTCGATGGGGTGTGAAATGAAGACTATAAGACCTCACCAGTTAAAACAAATTACATCTTCATAACTTATAATCATGGTTTTTTGTCTTTATAATATTTGCAATCGTGACACATAATAGATAAGAGATGGATTGATATGTTGAAAAATGAACAAGAATATATGTTTGGTGTTGGTAGATTTACTGATTTCCCATTTAAAGGTAAGAGAACTAATGTAGTAGTTCGTTGTCCCTATAAGACATGGACAAATCGATTTAAGAAGTCTCATAATGAAATTTTAGTACACTGTGTGATGAATAGTTTCTATAAAATATACAAGAATTGGGATTATAAGGTGAAACCAATGAATTTGCAAAGTTATGATAATGAGAACGTAGATTAGAATCTAAGTTTGAATGATACGAGTGATGATATGAGTCAAATAGTGCATAATGCAATGGACTTTCCTTATATAGACATTAATGAGATAGATGAACTATTAAATACAAATGATAATGTTAATGAAGGACATAAAGATACCAAAAAATTCTTCAAGTTATTGGAAGATGCAAAGGTAGATGTTTATGTAGGGAATGAAACGTTTGTTATCTCTCTTTGTTCATATTTTTCAAGCTAAGGCATTATGTGGGTGGATTGATATATTAATTGATATTATACTTGAAATGTTGGAGAATTTACTACCTAATGCTACAAAAATTCCTAAGTTATGTTGTGAAGCAAAGAAGCTAATCAATGACTTTCGGTATATAAGAGATGGGATGCATGTTCCAACAATTGCATGTTATTTAGAGGTGAAGATAAAGATAATCATGTTTTTAACAATTATGGTATTTCTTGTCTTATCGAGATGAGGTGAGAAAGTGTGAGAAGGTTTGTAGCAAAGGAAATGAGATACTTCCCTTTAAGACACAACTATAAAAGTTATTTATCTCACATAAGACTGTACCTAACATGAGATGGCATGTTAAAAATTAAAAATATTATGGTGTGTTGAGTCATCCTACCAACTCTCTAACATGGAAAGAATTTGAGAAGAAATTCCCAACTTTTGTTAATGATATGTGCAATGTTAGACTTGGTTTATTTGTAGATGATTTCAACGCATTTTGAACTCTAATGTCAAATTATAGTATTTGGCTAGTGATTCTAATGCCATATAACCTACCACCATGGCTTTGCATGAAACAATCTTATTTTATCTTGCCAACACTTATTGATTCCCCATTATATTTGGATCAAAATATTGATTTATATTTACAACCGTTGACTAAGGAATTGAGAGAATTATGGGAGGTTGAGGTTTCAACTTTTTATGTATTTAGCAATCAAATATTTTAAATTTATGCAGCCTTATTATGGATGATTAGTGACTTCTCTATCTATTCAATGTTATCTGGTAGGATGTCAAGGGCAAACTTCCATGCCTTACTATAGAAGGAAGACATAGCATAATAGACTAGTTGATTGTTGTAAAGATTGTTATATAGGTCATCAACATTTTTTTGGACGCAAGCCATCAATTTCAAAGAGATACTATGTCGTTTGATGGTAAAAGGGAATTAGGAAAGGCCTTTTCTCGTATTTCTCTTATAGGGTAGCAAGCATTGCAAGAGCTTAATAAATATCAAATATTAACTCAACACAATAAAGAAAGTCTATTGAAGAGGGTGTCTAGAACACATTAGGAGAAATCGAGTGAGCATAATTAGGGGGGAAAAGAGTATCTTCTTTGAGTTGCCTAATTTGATTAAGCACAATCCTGATATAATGATTGAAGAGAAAAATATGTGTGACAGCATTCTTTGGACTATATTAGGTGAATAAAAAAAAAAATCAAAGGATCATCCATAAGTTCAAATACAATTGAAATCAATGAATATCTGCAAACCTCTATGGCAACAACTATAATCTTCTAGGAGGGATAACTTCTCCAACTGCATTTAAAATGGGTAAGAAAGAAAAGGGTATATTCGACATAGTATTGAAGAGCATCAGAGCTATTGATAAATATATACATATATATATCTAATATTGCACGTCATGGTAACATTGCATCTAAAACTATAAATAGATTAAAAAGCCATAACAATTATGTTTTAAATCAACTGTTGCTTTCTGTTACAACTCATACAGCACTACAATGAATGTAATTAGTGTGTTGATTGAGTTAGCAAATATTTGGAAATAGTTGTGTTCTAAAGCTAATACCACACTTATTTTGGACAAATTACAAGATTGTGTCACTCTTATACAGTCCAATCTAGAGAAAATATTTATCTTTCTTTTTTTCATATCATGGATCATTTTCCTATCCATCTCTTCAATGAGGTGTCAAAAGGTGGCCTAGTTTAGTTTCGATGATTGTATCCTATCAAAAGGTATGTTGAGAACTTATAACAGCTATTATTTTCTGTACCACTTAATGATGAAGTACCTACAATTCACGTGTTACGTCTCTCATCTTAATATGATTATATGCAGTGAGATTATATGTGTATTTTACTCGTGTTGTTTCTAGTTTTATTGTGATGTTCACAAAACATAGCTTCCCAAGTGTCAATATAAATCTACTACCTCAACTTTTGTTTAACATTTCTCTAGTCTTTTCTGTTGAGATCTATTTATAGCTGTCTCATGGAATTTCTTTTCCCATTCTAACTTTGCTTATTCCATGATATTGTTAAAGGGTAGGCATAATTATGCATACTGAATGATTGTGTACGGGTTTGTACATGTGATCTTCACATAGTTTCTCAAGAAAGAAATCTTTAAGTTAAATTTTTAGATGAAATTGTTATTTTATTTTACTTTTCTCTAGCTGCCACTTAATTCAACTCACCTATTATCATGAATATGTTAGCATTCAGTACTCATCCAATTGAGAGCATTTTCAATTGAAAATCAAATTCTACTTGAAAATAGAGCGAGGTTCTTTTTGGAAAATAGCTGAATGTCAATTCATCTTCTCAGAAAGGTGTATAGAGAGATCTACTTTTCTTGAAAATTCTTCAACTACAAGGATTTTTGTGAAGGATTTCTTGTGTTCCATTTTTTTTCTAGAACTTGGCATTTATATATTATAGACTTGATGGGCTTAGGCCCATTAGGGCTTTTTTGCCATTCTTTGTGAGCTTAGCTTATTCTTTAGGCTCTTTAGCCTATTTACTCAATTAATTAATTTTAGGGTCCATTTGCTATTTTTAATCAATTTACCAAATTAATCTTCTGTTCAATTTTAGCAGTATAATGGTGCTGCTCAGAAATGGAGTGAGTTCTTTCTTAAAAATAGTAGAATGCAAGCTCATCTTCTTAAGAATATGCATAGAGAGATTTTCTCTTTTTGAGAGTTCTTCGACTATAAGGATTTATTGAATAATTTCTTATGTCCCATTTTTCTCTAGGACTTGGTATCTCTAGATTTTAGTCTTCATAGGCTTAGCCTATTATGATTTTTCTACTTGTCTCTATGGACTTGGCTTGTTTTTTAGGCTCTCTAGTCTATTTACTCAATTAATTAATTTTAAGGTATATTTGCTATTCTTAGTCAATTTACCAAATTACCTTTATGTTCAATTTAAGTAGTATCACCAAGCACCATATTTTTGATAGAAAATTTTTATTTTAATATTGAAAATATAGCATAAAGTCTTATTTTGATTATTATCTTATGTTGATTATTAACTTGATTAATTACTATGAGTAGGATCAATGATGAGTGTTAAGAAACATGGGAAGTTTAATATAGAATTTGCCTCTAGACTTAGATAGATTTTAGGTCTCAAACATTTAGAAGCTTAAGGAGATCTCGTATCTTAGTCACTTGAGGACTTAGAAAAATTTTGAGCACTTGTCATATTGCTAATAATGGAGTATCATGCTAGAAAAGCACATGATAATATGGGTAAGTGAGCCCCTTGGTTTGCAATTCATTGCTTGTATGAAGGAGTGCTTGGGCTTTTTGTAGTAGTGCTTTTGACATAGTACTTAACCATTTTT
>JACGDI010005763.1:805549-828088 GCA_014898725.1 Jacaranda copaia
CATTGCAAAGTTCAAGTTGATGCCTTCTTTTTTTTTTTAACTTTGCAATGTTGTATAAAATTTCAATTCTTGCACATTTTCACATTTCCAAACACTAAAGGTGAAACTAAATCCTACTTCTTTTAGGTGCTCATTAGGCGTTATGCTAGGGCATCTATTGGGCACCTACGTGTGATGTGTTTTTCTCTATCTTAATTTCTTTTATTTATGTTGTTTATTGTTAAATCTATTGATATCATAATGCTTTCATTATTACTTGGGGACTTAGAGAATTTAATTGATAAAGTGTCACGGCACTTTATGGCATTTTTTTGGATTTAAAGTGAGTTTCTTAGTTACGAGTGTAACATATGTTGGAGTAATCTCTTGGACATGTAGTGTCCCATTTTTTTATCAGTGTTAATTTACCTTATACTAAATGGAGTCCTCTGAGGGAGAAAAGTTAATTTTGCACTCAAGTTGAACATAGTTTTAAGTGTTAAGATGAGAACAAACATGTTCATGGGTCTCATGGAGACTTCATACTGTCATAATGATATGTGGAGTTGCCAAACTTAGAAAACAAAATTGTGTATATTTTTTTCAAAAGTTGAGATGTTGCCACTCTCGCCTAACATTTGCCTATAACTCTTGCTCTCTTCAGTGAGTGAGCTTTCCACTGGTTAGACACCTTTTGGGCCATGTACTCATTAAAGTATTCTCTTTGAATTAGCTTCTCGATTTCATCCTTGAAATGGTGGCACTCATCAATGTTATGCCCACCTGTGCGATGAAAGTGACACCATTTGTCCAATCTAGGCTTCTTAAGATCGACTAAGGTCTTTTAGGTAGTTGTTGAATGAGATCATGTTGTAATACTATCGCTAGAATTTTTATTTAAGATATGATAAGGAGCATGTATAGGATAAGCATACAAAGAGGGCTACATCTCTAATCTACTTACCTCCTGTTGCTGTTACTCCCTTCATCATGCTCTTTTGCTTAAGAGCTTCCTAGGGGATTGCAGGTTCTTTTATGCTAATATACTTCTCAGTGTACAGGAGCAACTCTTCTATTATGGAAATTGGTTTTTTGTTAATTGATTCTCAAAACTTAAGTTGAGGTGCTTTAAGCTCAGTTGGATGATACTAGGAAGGAGCTCCTAGCTAACATGCAAGATCTCGTGGATAGCTTGCACAAAGCAGGTGAGGTATGTCCTTATAGGCTTCCTATCTTGTTGCTTAATGGTGAATAAATAAATTGTTGACTTAGATACTTCAATTGATGGAAAAGCTTTGAAGAAAGAGCCACACTAGTATTTCCCATGTAGTAATAGAATTTGCTGACTTTTGATTGAACCATATCAAGGCACACTTTGTCAGGGTGGTACAAAAGAGCTTGTAGTATGCGACCTCGATTAGGTCATATAACTCCATTCTAACCAAAAAGTTATCCAGGTGTTCTTAGAAGTTTGCAGTACCATTAAACTCCAACATCTAAGCTGTTTTCATCCTAAATGAAGCGCTTTTACTAGGATCGTTGGAGAGAAAAAACTACACCTTTGGAAAGCAATGGCCAATCAGTGGTACTAGATCCCTATCCTTCTAGATTGTTATAGCACCAATGAATAGATTTGGAGCTCTATATATACTGGTGCACACTGCACATCGAGTAGAAACTGTCTAGAGAAAAGAATAAGTGTCTCCTTGATGAGATAAGAAAGGGAAAGCAACGATGTATCCTAAGTCAATTTTTCACTCAAATCTCTCTAAGGAAGATAAAGCCCTCTATTCCTATGGGAGAACTATTGTAGCTCTTAAGGACGACACTCCTTGACATATTGTGCAACTACTTTCACTATGACCTGGTTAGTAATGTTCTCCAAAATATAGCAATTAACAAATCGAATTGAACTTGTATTTGCATTCATATTCGTGTTTGAATTCAATTCAAATCCTAAATTGGGCTTGAATTTGATTTGAATAACTATTCTATATATTCAGATTTGATTCAAATGTTCGATTAACTCAATTTTTCACTTAAATTTGAATTATATATTGATTTTTCACCTTTTGTCATGGTCACAAAATGAAAATACTTGATTTATCCAAAAAGTAAATATCAAATACATGTAATATTTGACATAATATTCAATGGCTTCATTATTATATCATCAAAAATAACTATTTCCCACAAAAAGGAAAAACTTGGATAAAATGATAGTTGCACACTTGCATGATCGAAAAAGCTCCATAATCCACATTGTCGAAAATAATAAAAAATAGTCAAAATAAGACAAACTCCAAGCCACAAAAGAGGGATCAAAGTAGAGCAACCCCATAATGAAAATACTAAACTAAATAGCTACAAAGTCAATAAATCCCAAAGGACATAATGCAAAAAATATCATAGTTGATGAAATGAACATAACCAAATAGTCTCAACATTGCAACAAACAATTTCAAGAATCTTGAAACCAATTTCTACTTGAATTGCATCAATCTTTTCCCATATCTCTTCATCATGGAACAACCCCTGCAATAGTACATTAATCGGGCAAAAATGAACTTTATTAGTCAATAGAATTACTTTACATTATATAAATATAAGAAAACAACAAAAGTACATTAACATCATGTACTTGCCAATAGGTACCGTAAAAAGACCTCCACTGGTGCTTCATCTTCCTAAAAAAATAAAGAGTAATGAGCAAGGAAAAATAAATTGATGCAAACTAAAGATAAAGGTGTAAATCTTACATGAGCATTTGGTTGTCTCTTATAATCCATGAAGATGACAACCCCAATCTCCTCCACAAATTAACACCTGTACCATCTTACTAGATAAAAAAGTCCAGTATAGGTCAAGAACTCTAGTGCCAGCACTAAAGGTAGCTTTCGATGCAACAATACTGATAGGAATGGCTAAAACATCACAAGCCATCTTTGATAGAATCTTGAACTTCAATTCATTTTTTTCTACCATGCCAAAGCATCAAATTGAGAAGCCTCTTCCTCCTTTTGACATCTATAAACTCCCTACTCTAAATAAATATCTAACTCTGACTCTACATGAGCAAATGTCTCAACTGAATTCAAATATTGATCAAATCGTGACAAACTAAAAGGAATTATTTTTTTCTCACTTGTGGCTCCCTCAAAAACACGAAAAGAAGAATTTGATTATGGCACTGAAGAGCTTCCCAGACCACTCTTGACATTGTGGCAAGATTGAGTTGCAAACAACATACTCATTATAAAGTTCATAAAGTGAACCATGAACTTTACTAATATTTGAATGAGAATCATAATTAGGATATATTTCCTTAAAAGCAAAATAAACAAGAATCATTTTGTACCTAGGATCAAGAATAGCCGCTATAGCCATCAAAAGATTGCACTCACCCCAATACTTATAAACTTTATCTGTCATCCTCTTGATCATGGTACAAACAAATCCTCCCCATGAAATTCTTTCTCATCCAACATTTCTTTTACTCTCCAAATAACACCAAGAAAAAAGGTTAGGGCTTGTTCTCTTAAATTTTAGGCATTTTGTAGAAAAAATTTTAGGGGAATGGATTTTTGGGAGAAAATTTGAAAAATGTGCCAAGTGCTTCTTTTTATTTTGGGAGAATATGGAAAATAATTTGAGAATGAATTATTTGTTTTTTTATATTTTGGAAGGAGACAAACTTTACCGTTGATGTCAAATCAGTTACATTTTTGTTGGGTTTGTAGGGTGAAACATATATGTGTGTATATATTAAGTAAAGCGAAAGAGTAATAAATAAATGAGTGATGTGAAAGATAGAGTGAGAAAATGAGGGGGCAGGTGTACTTTTTAAGGTGTAAAGTTTTTTTGGGCAAATTATGAGGGATTTTTGGGGTAAAAAATTGTAGTATTTTGGGAGAAAGATTGGGGAGTAAGCATACATTTTAAAATTTTTTTGGATGATGGAAAATATTTTCCCAAAATGTAAGAGAACAAGCCCTTAGATGTTGGATAATCACTCCCCAACACAACATGAGTGGCCTCATAAAAAACCTCAAGAATTTTAACCATTTATTCTTCCTTATCCTAATCATCATTAGTTGGACAACAAACATATGAAGGCTCTCTTTGTGAAAAAATTGGGAATGCATCCTTTACCCTCAAAGCCACAACTAACATCTCATATGTGGAATTCCATCAAGTAGGGTAATCTATAATTAATTTTCTCACAAGAATACCCAAAGAATGAACAATTTTAGAAAACTTCTTGATCTTTACCTCAAAATGATTAATAAATCTAACACTCTCTTTGATATCCTCAATTATATATTTGATTTTAGACAAACCATCTTGAACAACAGGTTAAGAATAAAAGCAACACATCTGACATGAAATAATTTGCCACCCAAAAGCAACTTCCTACTCTTTGAAAACGTTTCCTTCAAAATTCTAAAAGCCCCATCATTATTTGAAGCATTATCAACAAATACTATAAAAATCTTATTCTCAATTCTCCATTCTTTCATGCATTTGAATAAAGCATTAGATAGATCAACACCTAACAAACAATACATGAAACATATAAATTTTTAATATTCATTATAATACTATTAGCACAATCAAAACATAAAAGCAAAAAGAAAATTTAAAACTTATCAAAGTACCTGGATAAGGAAGGGGGAGGTTGATGAAGCTAAGAACATGCTTTTGGAGTTGCCAATCTAAATCAATAAAATGCCCATTTTTGCACATAGATATCTTTTGCACTTTTGATTTCCAAATGTCAGTGGTAAGGGAGACCTTATTGATACCTCTCAATTGTTCTTTCGACTTCTTTTTTCCTATTTCATAAACACTAACACAATCAGTCTTTACTCGAAAATGAGTAATCTTCTCAAATTGAGGAAGATTAATCATCATCATAAAGGTAAATCCATCCTCTTCCACTATATTAAATGGTTTTTCATATATGAGAATCCAATGGGCAACCGCTTCCCTTTACCTCATATGATCATACTTTCCATCCGATAAGGGAGTTATTTCCATCCTATGTTTTTAGGCTAAAACTGTAATCTTTTATGTTGTTTTAAAAACAACTTCTTTTGGAGACAAGATTCTATATGTTTTAGTAAGAGGCTAGTAGGTCCACTTACCAAATATGCACATTTAATATTGCAATGCTTGCATTCATCCTTTTTTTTCCCACCAGGTAATGTCAATATCTCAAAATCCTCCCATGCACATGCTATCTTTTTTCTCTCTTCTTTTTCAGGAATGGAGTTGATTCATTCTCATTTTCCACATTTTCTTTTGGCCCTTCATTCTAACCTTCTAGAGTTTTGCCATCATTTCTACTAGTTTTAGCTTCGTTTCTAGGTACACTTTTGTCTTCACATCCATCTCCAAGCTCAAGTTGTTCATGAAACTCATTGTCATCCACATTAACATCATCAACATATATTGAAGGACAATCCATGACATTATAATATGCGAACATAGTCAAATTGAATGGGTAAAATTTCTATATATATGAATAGTATTTAGCAAATACAAACAAACTTCAACATTTTCTTGTTAAATAACACCAACTTGTTAAAAATATTTGGTAAAGGTGTAGAGGAACGGCATTAGTATTACCATAAGAAGAACACATGAAGCACCTCATGAAAAAAAAATTCAAAATTACTTCAACTAAACATTCAATTTCATGGCACTACAGGTTGCTTAATACACACGCCATTGCATAGCCAACAAAAATTTGGATGATACAACTAGGTTGTTCAATATTTACATAATTGGTACATATAATAATTTTTCATTAGGGTGAAACAAAGACATATGGCATGAGCTTGAGTCTAGCACGAATCAACATGTGTAGTAGGTAACAAAAAAAGAAAGCATGATGTTTTTGAAAAAAACAAAATTAATAATGTTTGAAAATATTTACTTACAATTGTTCAACCTATTGATAGAAAGCTATAGAAACCCATGACCCATCCCCTTCAAAATTTTCCATTTGAAACACTTACACAGTTTTAAAGAAAAGAAAAAACATATATAAAAAATAAATAAATAAAGGAGGCAGAGGAGCTACCCCTTTTTTGCATTTGTATACTCCAATAGCAAAGCAATTACAATATGCTACTAGGTAGTGCCTACTAAGATACCCCTCAGCCAACCTTCACCAATGTCTCCCAAAATATAATAATTTTGTCATAATTTTTTATTTCCTTTAGTAGCCAAATACAATCATCATTCTTAAAATTTCAAGCAAATAAAAAAGTTAATTAAAAGAAAGAGAGATAGAAGAGTTAATTAAAAAAAGAACAAATAAAGATTTGGAAACACACACACACACATACATATATATATATATATATGAAACATAACCTAAACAATAAAAACAAAAATTTGGATAGAGGGCTACATATCAAGAGAGCACATGCAAATGGAGAGAGTTCATGGTGATGGGAAAATAGACAACCAACATCATTGCAAGTGAGAAGGAGAAAGAATGGGTGAGGTAGTTTTGGCTAGTTGACCACGCACAACTTCTCTGATGAGGATGTGAAGTAGGGAGATAACATGAGGTAGGGCTTTTTAGAGAAGTGGGAAGTAGAATTAGGGATTTGAGAAATGAGATAAAGAAAATTTTAAGTTTGAGAAATAAAAATATTAATATATAATAATATATATAATATATATTCAAATATTTTATCTAATATCAAATTTGAATATTGTTGTATTCGATTTGGATCTAATTATATATCAAATATTGTATTAGAATTGAATTTGAATTCAAAAATTAATTGATAAAAATTTGATTCATTAACAGCCCTACTCCAAAAGAGCTTTTTACGCCTCCAGCATGATAGGAAAGATGGGTTCTCTGGAGGAAGAGCCTACTATGGAAATGCCTTCTTAGGTATTAGTTGTGTGCCAAAGGTAAGTTCCTGCATTGGACCAAGTGATACCTCCTGCTGGTGACTTTCCACGTTCTTTGATGTGGGTGTATCTTGATTGATAGGTTTGCGGATGTGTGATCTCGTATGCATCCTCAATATTAAAGTGAATGTTCCATCATCTTTCTTGGGTTTCCCATAAATGATGCCAAAATAATGCTACTCAAAAATGGAGCAAGGTCGGTCCTCTCTAGAAAATACTAGAGTATCGATTCATCTTCTCAAGAATGCACCCAACGAGACATGCTCTTCTCGAGAGTTCTTCAACTTCAAGGATTTTTGTGAATAATTTCTTATGTCCCATTTCTCTTTGAGATTTGGAATCTGTTTCAATCTTGATGGGCTTAGGCCCATAATAGTTGTTCTGCCCTTCTTTATAGTCTTAGTTTGTCCTTTAGGCTCTTGAGCTTGTTCACTTAATTAATTAATTTTAAAGTTCACTTCTATTTCTAGTCAATTTACTAAATTACCCTTGTATTCAATTTTGGCAGTATAAAAATTACTATTCTTGTATCTCTAAAATGTGTATTCAAGGGAAAAGCCTCTACTACAAATCTTTGGTTGTTTCTCAATGAAATTTCTCAAATGTCTTATTTTTTATGTGAGAAGTTTGACTATGGATCAACATGTCCTGCTACTCAATGTTGTATGTGTTATTCCCACAACTTGTAGTTCCTTGAGTAATAGTTGTTTTATGTGTTTCACATTTGTTTCAACTTTTGTTTTCCCTATAAAGGTTTTAGAAACTATCTAGTAATTTGACTTCACCAATAGGAGAGTAGAATATATCATTTTTAAGCATGTTCCTTTACTTCTTATAGCATCTTTCCTTTGCTTATTCAACTAGGACAGATAAACATATTTTCATTGAAATAGATATCTCTAATTGTGTCGATTTTCTCAAATTGCTTAATAATGTTTAACAATTGACCGTATTCCTTCTATTTAATTACTAATACCTCTTTGCACACACGCACATATCCAACTTACTACATTTTTGGGCATGATTTGAATCATTATTTTCTTCTTTTCAATTAACTGTCATAGCATGTCCCTTTCTTTCACAACTGGCCATTTTTTATAACATTTTTTTACAAGTTATTTGATAATCCCTCGGTAATAGAAATAATAACTCAAATTGATGTTAAAGTAATAGGTTTCTCCTTCTGTTCTTTTAGTTTTCACTATTAGATCTATCCCATCAAGATGATTTGGGCTTTTTTCGTAGCCATATTTTATCTGGTTATTTTATTATCTGATGCAGATAAGCTAGTAGGGTTTAGTTATGGTTTTCTTCCTTGCTTAGTGATAATGCCATTTTCCTCAAAATAATTGACATATTACTTTATTTATTACATTGTACACAATTTCAGTTAGCTTGTGCATGCTTCCTTGATGAGGATGTGGGAATTTGGGACAAAGATACTCTAGTAACTTAGAGGACGACTTATGAAGTGGAATAAAAATTTATCAATATCTTTATTATCTTATTCTAAAGTCTAAAAAGAAATAAGAAATTGACATGATGGGATGGTTGCCACATGACTTTGATTAATAATATCTTTTTATTTTTATTATAATGGTTGCAAATCTATTAGTTTACTCTTGGAAATATTATTGGATTTTCAGTTGATTTTATGATGATGGACTACCTTAGTTATAACTATATGCATTAACAGATTTTCTAATAGATGGTAATATCAAATATTTTCTTGAGTTAGTTGGTATAAAATGTTAAATGTTAATATGTTTGAAATTTATCATTTGAATATGTATACATTCATGAGTATGTAAACATATATAAATAATATTTTTATAATGTCAAAATAAGAAAAAATTATTTAAAATATTATTTAGAGCATTAGCTATAGTTGCCAGACTATTGTCAAAATGCTATCAATTTTTTCCACTACATGCTTAGACTATAAGGAATAATTATAATATTACCTACACATTTCTAGAACATGGACAATAGGGGTGGCCAATAATTTAAGATATTGCCTATGATTTTTCCAAACTATAGTCAATACACTTAATAGCTCTCATTTTGCATTCCGTAACCATCATTTGCAGGATTTTGCCCACCTTCAAAATCTTTGTTTATGGTTTCCAAACACTATCAGCAATATAGCACAAAGCCATAGCTAAATATTTGACTATGGTTTCCAAACCGTGGCAAAGTCATTCACCACTACTACAATTGCTACAGGTGTGAACCTGTTGCATAACCATTGAGAATATGCTATTAACTATGCTTTGCACTTTTTGTGATAGTTTGTGACAGTTGTGCAACCATGGCAAAAAACTCTTTTTTTTTTTTTTTTTGGTAGTGAGGAAAAATATGTTGGGGATTGATTCATAAATGAAACTAGGTATAGGTACTTTTCCATAATAATCATTTGACAAATAGTACCATTCTGCATCATGATTTTTTATTAGGTTAATAGAGTTTAAATGTCAGCTTTAATTCTAAAACCAAGTATGAGGTTCTACCTAAACATAATTAAAATTAGGGATTGAATCAACTATATATATTTTAGCTTATGTTTTGTTAAATTAATATATTTTCACAATAGAATTGAGAAATGTATTGAGAATAAAATAAATTCATCTCTAACTTAGTGGCTAAAAGTCTAGTTTCTAATTTAGAAAAAATAATCTAGGAACTCTAAATTTTCATATGATATTCTTTAAATGGAATTCATCACCTCTTTCTTTATGATTGGTTTAGCTTATGCCCACTTCAAAAAATAATCCACCGTCACTATCAAGTGTTTCCTTGATACTTGGATCTTCTCTTGGTTAGTTTCAATTTCATTCTCGAGATCACATGTTTGAGGAAGTTTTCACCTCTTATCATAAAGTACTTTGAAAAGGGTTGACTTTCATCCCAAAAGTTTTGAAGACCAAAGTACTCTTATAAATCCCAAATGTACCCTCCACTTTCTTGCTCTTCAACAATATGTTGTAGATGTACACCTCTATATTTTTCCTATTTAATCCATGAACATACTTTTATACGTAGATCTAGCGTCATTGAGCTCAAAAGGCATGATATTGTAGTAAAAGATGCCTTGGCCTGTTAGAAAATTGATTTTCTCTTAGTCCGATAGGGTGAGCCTTATTTGGTTGTATTCTTATTATGTGTCCAAATTGAAGCTAAGCAACTTGCAGCTTTAGGTGGAGTCTGCCAATGTGCAAACCTTAGTAGAGGAAATAATTCTTTAGGCAGCCTTATTCATTTTCATGAAGTTAATGCATATTCTCCATTACCCATTTGGCTTAGACACCAGCACTTATTGGCCAGACACCCAGGATTAGCCAAATCTATTCTATTTGTAGCAACTTATCAACTTCTTCTTTTAATGCTTGGTTCCTCTCAGTCTATAAGACCTCCCTATTTGCTTCATGAGCTTCATCTTAAGATTAGTATTGAAGTGGTAAGTTATCAGTTTTGAGGATTATCTAGAAGTTTGTGATTATCCAGATGAAAACTTCTCCACTTTCTCTTTAGAAATAAATGATCTCTTTTTTAAATTTGAATTGAGCGCAGCTTATATCGTTATAGCCTTTCTACTGCATTTGAAAACAATCTCCATCTCTTCAGTTCTTCAATACCTTTTGGCCTTATCTGCTCAATCATCTACTTATTGTAGGAACCAAAGATTATTTGGGAGAGTTTCTCTAATGGGTGGTCAAGTACCTTCTTTCCTATCTCAAGTGTTTTAACTGGTGCAAAGTCCATGTCCCCTCAATTAGACCGCCTCGATATGATAATACAACATTCTCGACCATCATGTGGTCTTCAATCACTTCTCCCATTCTCTAAGGATTGGAAAATTTGACCTCTATGTAGTATGTGGATATGAAAGGCTTTACAAAGTTTAAGTTGGCTTTCCCTAAGATGACATTGTAATTACAGTGCATTTTCACCAACAAAACTTAACCATCTTGGTTGCTCACTTTAGGTAGGAATGGAGCGATAAATGTTAGGTGATCTCCCTAAGAGTATCTATAATATCTCCTTCGAACCCTATGAGAGAGTGTCAACCTTTTGTAACTATAAGTTGTCAACCACTAGCTAGATAAAGATGTCATAGAAGAGAATATCTATTGAGCTCTCGCTATCTATCAGCATCTTCTTTACCTAAAAGTCAGAGGCTGAGATAATGAAGGCATCATAGGACATATATCCAAAAGTCCAGATTTGAAAGAGATCTGCTTTTGGATTTCTAGTTAACTTATCTCAGAGTTTGTGTTTACAATGAACTTGTTAGCTAGATCGAAAAAGTTCCCTCCTTGCATTAGTAGAGTTATTGCTGATTTGGTCTCGAGCAATAATGGCAATAATGGTTAGGGTAGGTACTGTCTTATGTTTCCTAACATATAGTTTCTTTTATTTGCTCCTTCTCAACATTTACCTTCTAGGAAAAGTAATTCTATGGAAGGAAATATGGATTTGTATGGAATCGCAACACTTGTTGGACTTTTGTTGCTTGGGAGTCCCCTTCATCCTTTGGCACCTCTACATTAGGCCTTATTACTCTATAATGTAAAAACTTAAATCCTTGATGCATTCGGTGGATACAGTGGAGGAACTTATTAGGTAATTGTTGTTTCTTACTTTTTGTCTTCTTTCATTAGATTCTTCCTATACATCCTTTTGTTAAGTTATTTAGGACTACTATCCTAGTCTCTTTTTTTTAATGTACTTCTTTGTGCAGGTAAGTAGCTCTTTAAAGGATGTCAAAAACTTTTTTTCTATTAACTTTTAAATCTCACATGCATTAGATTTTACTACATAATGCTAGATAGCAACCCATAATTTACTTAGGAAGCCTTGCAAATAGCCTCAACAAATTACTTTACATAGTCCTTTAGGGGCTCCTTCTTCTTCTACATAATAGTAAATAAAAAAGATGAGTATTTGGATATTTATTATTGATGTAAAGTGGTGCATAAAGCATTAGGTGAGCTACTTGAATCTAATAATAGTACAAGTTGGGAGCTAGTTGAACTATGACAATGTTCTCTTGGAAATAATGGTCTAGAAAATCTTGCAGTGGGCTATGTTACTCAAATCATAAAAGTCTACTTTATATAAAATTTGTTGATAAGCTCCTTGGGGTCCCAATCTTTTCATACTCCAGTAAATGCAAGGCAAGACCTATTTCCATAGGTCAACACCATTTAGAATTGTGTAAAAAGGGGATTAATGATCTCTTATAAAAGTGTCTTACTAGATAAAATTACATTCCATGGAGCTGTCCAATATTCTATGTAGAAAATGCTGCTGAGCTCAAAAGAGGAGCTCCTAGACTAATAATTAATTATAAGCCGCTTAATACAACATTAAAATGGATAAGATATACATTACCAAAAAAAGGTATCTCCTCAATAGGCTTTATGAAGCCAAAATTGTTTCAAAATTTGATATAAAATTAGGGTAATGCCAAATCCCAATCAAAGAAAAAGATCGGTACAAAACAACCTTTACTTTATGTTTTGGACACTTTGAATGGAATGTTATGCCATTCGGGCTTAAAAATGCTTTGTCTGAATTTCAACAAATTATGAATGAAATATTCAATTCTTATATGGAATTTACTATTGTTTCCACTAATGATGTTCTTGTATATTCACAAGATATTGATCAACATTTTAAACATCTAAGAATATTTCTTGATGTTGTTAGAAAGGCAAGATTAGCAATTTCTGCTAAGAAGATGAGCTTATTCCAGATTAAGGTCAAATTTTTGGGCTATTATATTGAAAATAGACTTATTAGCCTAATTGAAAGAGCAATTATATTGGCAAAAAAGTTCCCAAATGAGATAATTGATAAAAATCAATTACAGAGATTTTCAGAAAGTTTGAATTATGTTTGAGATTTTTATAAAGAACTAGCTATAGACTATAAGCTTCTATTTCAAAGGCTTCATAAGAAGTAATTATTTTGGACAAAAGAACATTCTAAAGCTATTAGCAAAATCAATGCTAAAGCTAAAGAATTTCTTTGTTTAGCTATTGCCAACCCAAACCTTTATAAGGTTGTTGAAACTGCTGCTTCAGATATTGGTTATGGAGGAGTTCTAAAGCAAAGAACTCCATAAACTAATACTAAGCAACTAGTTAGATGTGCTTCGGGCTTATAGAACCCAGCACAACAAAGTTACTCGACTATCAAGAAAGAAATTCTTTCAATAGTATTATGTGTCACCAAATTTGAAAGTGACTTACTAACTAAAAGGTTCTTAATTAGAACGGATTGTAAATCTACTAAAAGCATTCTTGAAAAATATGTTAAAAACATCGCATCTAAGCACATATTTGCTAGATGACAAGCATTATTATCATGCTTTGAATTTGATATTGAGCATATTAATGGCTGTAAAAATTCTGTTGCTGATTTCTTTACTTGAAAAATTTTCCATGGATAAAAAGATGCCCAAAAAACCCCTTATTAGGGACAAAGAATCAAAATAGTCCAAAAAGGACAAAGCTTTCGCTAATACTGCAAAAGAAGGAGCTAAAACAACTAAGCCTTATAAGGTAAATGAATTTGACAAAGAAGAAAACACATATTCAATAGAAGCCTATAAGCTAGGGACACCTCCAAAAGATGTTAAAGGAAGAAATTTTCATTTAATTCTATATTCATGGATTAGTTTATATCTAGTTGATCCAACTCTTAAAGGGATACATCTTGATTATATCGCTAATATTCATCTTGATAAACATTTTCCCTCTATTCCTAGGGATAAAAATGTTTATTATTGCCAAGCCATCTTAATAGAGACCGAATTTGTCCTTGTTGAGTTAGTTGGATGAAATAAGAATTCAATTTCACTCACTAACCATGCTTATAGTAAATGCATCCTTAAAAAGGTTTTGACTCTTACTGAATGGGGCATTCATCATCAAGAAGTTAAGTATTTAAAATACCAATACCATCCCAAAAGCCCAAGAACATTTAATTATTTTGATTATATGAAAGTTTGAAAGGGGGCTCTCTTATGTGAGAATAGCTAGAAAAAAAAAAACACAGTTGGTTTTTAATGTTCCAACAAGAGAATCCTTATCAGGTCTTTCTAGCATGGTTTAAAACTTGGTTTGCCACTTGGGGAATTAACCTAATAAGTTGACCAAAGAATGTTAAAGAAATATTTTCCCAATTTAGAGAAGCTAATCAGCTTGCTGGGGATGATATTGAAATCCTCCTCAGATTTGCAACCCTTTACGGAGTCCTACGGATTCTTTAATGGGCATATGCAATTAGGTCTCAACAAGAAGACAAGTTTGGGATCCTCCACAAAGAGAACTTCTTAGTTAGAAGGGTGTTTATTCTATGGTGGAATAAGTTTGAATTCTTCAACAAAGAAAGCACCTATGCCAAGACGAAAACACCTATACTAAAAATCCGACTAATATCTCCTTTGAGGTACAATAATTCTTTTCTTTAAAAACAGACCACATAATCCTTTTTTAAGAGTTGTCTATCAAATGTGATATGAGGTCAACCATAACTTCATTAGAGTCTTCCCTCATAAAAGTTTTGTGTCATAGAACTATCAAAAAGGTCATCATCGCTGTCATCAAACTTTTCCTTCATAATCATTATACTCCCAAAGTCTATGTAAATATTCAAATAAATTGAGAGTTGGAGGATAGCCAACTGCTTTAAAGCATGATACATGACACGTGATAATATGGGGAGTAGTAATCAGAGACTTGCACACGCCGACAATTAGTCCAACATAAGACGTGTCATCTGGTTGTTCCTTTCTTTATTTTCTCAGTGGACATTGCGCGTGCTTCACGGTTATATCACAAAATCTCTCTCTTCTTTGTCTCAAAAATGAGATTTTAGGGCACCATTTAAAATATTTCACAAAGCATACTTTATTTGTTGTTCATATATATGTTGCCCTTCCGGTTTCCCGTAGGTCCTTTTTCTTTTTCTTGGAAAAACTAGATAAGTTTTGTCACAACTCATGCGCATTATATTTAAATATTCAATTGCAAGGATATTACCTTAGCTTATCCAAAAAAAATTATAATATTTTTAAAACTTATAAGATTTTAATTAAATCTTATTAAAAATTATTTGAAATATTTATATGAAAAATAAAATTTTAAAACTTGTACTATATTACTAATACTAATTTTGTAATAATATAATTAAAATTAAATTTAAAATCATAAAAATAATTAAACAATTATAAACTCTACATATTTGAGAAAAAGTTTATATGATCTTAATATTTTATTTTATAAATTTATAATTTTTTTAAATTATTAAAAGTATTTTATAACATTTTATTATTTTTAGAATATTATAAACTCTTCCAAACACCACTTAAATGTTCTCTCTCTTCTGCAATTTCTAATTTAGATCCCACAGAGGCTGTTGTCTGAAGGGCAATTCTCGAAATTGATTTTATCATCAGTTTATTAGGATAAGGAGCGCGGAAGCTTACAGCAAGCTATCAATGTAAGAAAATAAAATATAGATATATAGATGTAAAAAAGATGGATTCATGTATGTCATCAATGACGTAAAAGCATTTAAATTTAGGTTCTAATTTGTCATAAAATCAATGACAATATAACATTAATTGATTAATACAAAAATTATCAATAATTGAACATATTTAGTGATAAGTTTTTTATTACTGATTTTTGCATGTTTAACATGGCACGCATCGTATTTAACTTGCCATTATATGAATAATCAATCGAACATTGAAATCTTTTAAATTGTAAATTATCATGATACTTTTATTATTAGTAAATTATCACTGAATACATATGTTATTAATTACTAATATAAACTAATTGTATTACAAGAAAAAGAAATTTAATGATAAAATAATAAGTAATGATACAAAAATTATTATTAATAATATAAAAATTATCACTAATAAGCAATAAAAAATAAATGACGGTACAAAAGTTATCACTAATTATATATAATTAAGTGACAAAAAAATTTATTTTTTTCACATAAATAATTTTTACAAACTAAATATGTGGTGATAAGATTAGTACCTAAGTAATCATCATTGATGACCAGGGACACACCATTGGTGAAAACCTAATGCAATGAAAATTTTATCTTAAATTATAGTGATAATTTTTATTGTCACAAGGTGTCACTATATGGATGTCAATAATCATCAATAGCGACAAAGAAAAATATTAATTTTTATTACTATTGAGTCATATTGTGACAATTTTTTAAGTCACTTAAAAATACTATTAGTGAAAAATAAAAGTTATTGTGACTTAATACATATTACAAATGATAATTTTTATATTTTCACTTTTTATATCACTAATATTATTGTTGATTTTGCTTTGAAATTTGGGCAAAAATTGACAAGAAATAGGTGAAATGGAGTGACATAGAGCGAAGCAATCAAAACGAGCTCAGAGCACGCCCCAACGAAGGTTGGCAAGACGTCGCATGCCAGGGCGTATAGCTAGGTGAGACAGACAGAAGGACAAGCGATGTGTACCTAGGCATGATGTTTTCCGTGATCATGCGGCCTAGCACTTGGTGTATAGTAATCTATTATGCCACACCAGGGCGTTCACGGCCTAGCACTTGGTGTATAGTAATCTATTATGCCACACCAAGGCGCAAGCTATGCACGCCGTAGTACAGACCTTTCTGCTTGGAAGGGTTAATTCTCAACCAAAATTGAAGACCCATGCAACAGGGTGCAAGTATATTAAGCCTAAAATGTTTTTTTTTGCGGGTATTTAAACAGTTTTCTTTCGGGACAAACTGAGACAAACCATACACGAGTAATTCTAATTGCTTTTGAGATAGTTTTCTTGAGACAGATATCAAGACGAGGGTGTTAGGTATTCTCGTGAGATTTGTGGAACTCAAGTTGTACTTTTACTTAGATTTGAAATCAATAAGATCCTTTTCTTTATCAGGTGGATTAGGCACATAGTTGAACCACATTAAATCTTGTTGTCAATTTTTATTGAATTACTTTACTATTATTTCATTGTTTTGTTACTAGATCTTTTTGGGTTACAACAAACTAGTATCAAGAGCCAGGATTGATCAGATGTAGCCATAAAGTATAAGGTAGAGAAATTTAATGGGAAAAATGACTTTAGGTTGTGGAAGATAAAAGTTCACACCTTTCTATGTCAACAAAGTTTATAGAGAACGTTAAATGACAGAGATTTCTTACCAATGAAATTGACAGGCGAGGAGAATGATGAGTTTATGGCGAAATCTTGCAGTACTCTAGTGTTATCATTTGCAAATAATGTACTAAGAAAAGTTGCCGCAAAAGGTATGCCAACAAGATTATGGTCAAAGTTGGAGGTCTCTATATGATGAAATTCCTAACAAATTGGCTATAATTGAAACAGTGACTATTACGTTAAGAATGAAGGAAGGTATATTTATTACTTAGCATATTAATTATTTCAATAAGCTGATTCTAGATCTCGCTAATATTGATGTTAAAATTGCAGATGAAGTTCAACCATTAATTCTCTTGTGCTCTCTGCCCAAATCTTTTTAGCACTTGGTCACTACTTTGCTATACTAGAGAGATATGATTTCAATGGAGGATGTGAAGGCCTCATAGAATTCCAACAAATTGAGAAAACATATCTTAGGTAGTAACAATAGTGAAAGTGGAGAAGGATTGTGGCAAATGGAAGATCAAGATAAAGAGAAAGGAGTGGAGGCTAATTGAAGTCCTGAACTAAGCCTAGACCAGCAACAAATGTTTTAGGTGCGGTGGAAATGGGCACTAGAGACAAAATTATCTAGAATGAGGAAAGGCGAAGGATGCAAGTGAAACTTCTGATAAAAAATTGGATGATATCGCAAGTATTGTTAAGGATAGGTCAAATGGTGGGCTTGTTCTCAACATTACTAAGAGTCAACTAAGTCCAAAGAGGATTTTGGATAGTGCTTTTTTTTACCACATATGCCCACGAGAAGATTGGTTTACCATTTATCAAAAATACGATGGTGCTAAAGTGCTTACGGAAAATGACATTTCATGTAGGATTGTAGGAATTAACTCAGTAAGTGTCAGAATGCACGATGGCATAGTAAAGACCCTAAAAAATGTGCATCATGTTAGACCCTAACAAATGTGCATCATGTTTCAGATCTAAAGAAAAATCTAATTTCATTAGGTATTCTCGACAAAAATAGCTATGAGTACATAGCTTGAGATAGAGTTCTGCAGGTTTCCAAAAGTGCATTACTTATTATAAAGGGAGACAAAATGAATGGCCTTTACAGATTGTAGAATAGCACAGTTTTTGGTACTATAGCGGTATCTTCATCAATCAATGATACTACAAGATTGTAGATGCAGGTCAGGCATATGAGTGAGAAAAGGATGTCAAAACTAAACAAACGAGGCTTGCTTTGTGAAGAAAACACTGGAGGGCTAGATTTTTGCAAGCAATATAAGCTTGGCAAGCAACACAAGGTGAAATTTGATATTACAGTTCACAAAACCAAAGACCTTGGATTACATTCACTCAGATCATTAGGAGCTTTCTTAGGTTTGTTTAAATGGAGGTACTAGGTACATGCTAACATTCATTAATGACTTTTCATTACGAGTATAGGTGTACATACTGAAGGATTAGGATGAGGTATATATCAACTTCAAGCAATAAGAAATTTTAATCGAAAAGAAGACAAGAAATGAGATCAAGCACTTGAGGATTAACAATGAATTATAGTTCGACAACAAGAAATTTTAGGAATTTTGCTATAAGGAATTGTAAGGCATCGCATAGTTGTACATACACCATAATAGAATAAAGTTGCAGAATAGATGAATAGGACTATCTTGGCAAGAGCTAGATGCATGCTCTTCAAATGCCGAATTGCTTAGGATTTTTAGGCAAAAGCAATCAACGCTGCTTATTATTTGGTAAATAGGTTACTACTGATTGCTTTGGACTACAAGACACTAATGAAAATTTGGTCCAAGTCTCTTGCTGATTACTCAAATTTGAGAGTATTTGGGTGCCTAGCCTATGCTTATGTTCGTGATGGAAAGCTTGAGCCAAAGGCTAGGAAGTGCATATTCCTAGGCTATGCAAATAAAGTCGAGGGTTATCATTTGTCATGTAATGATGGCAAGGGCTCCAAGATGATTATCAACAAAGATGTAACATTAGATGAGTTTGTTATGATGAAGAAGGTAAAGCAGCCCAAAAGTAGTCAACAGGGCATTAAGGAGATGATGGAGTTTGAACTTGACACTCCACATGTTTTAAAGGAAAAACAGAATATGGTAGATAAAGCTAGCGAGAGCGCATTATCACCTAATTAGCACTAAGAAAATAATTCACTACAGAACTGTCATTTAACTCACGATAGAGAGAGAAAAAGCAAATCAAACCACCATAGCGGTTTGCAAATTTAGATTTTATTGCTTATATATTGAGTTCGGCTGAGAAGTTTGTGGATAATAATCCAGTCACATACAAGCAAGCCATGTTTAGATCAGATTTTGATAAATGAGTAGTAGCTATGAGTGAAAAAATAGAATCTCTACATAAGAATAGCACATGGAAACTAATTGATGTACCTAAAGGGCAAAAGATTGTAGGTTGTAAATAGATCTACATAAACAAATTTCCCGAGTTAAGGATGCTAGATACAAGGCACAAATGGTTATTAAGGGCTATACTTAGAGAAAAGGAGTTAACTCTCATGAGGTGTTCTCCTCAATTGTAAAGCACATTTCCATTCGTGTTTTACTTGCCATGATGGCTCGGTTTGATGTAGGGCTTGAGTAGGTAGATGTGAAAATAATATTTTTGCATAGTTAGTTGAAGGACCTAATCTACATGAGCCAACCAAAGGGATTCATTATTTTTGGGAAAAAAAATCAAGCATGTCTTTTGAAAAGTTCTTTATATGACTTTAAGCAATCTCTCAGGTAGTGATATAAAAGATTTGATACTTTTAGTACCAAGATAAAATATACTAAAAGCATGTACAATTGTTGTGTATATTTTAAAAAATGTAGTGATAGTCATCTCATATATTTGCTATTGTAAGTTGATGATATGTTGATTGCCTCTAGAAATATATTTGAGGTTAATGTTTTAAAAGCTTAATTGTCTGAAGAATTTGAAATAAAGGATTTGGATAGTGCAAAGAAGATATTGGGCATGGAGATCATCTGAGACAAATACGTAGGATTATTGTACTTGTCTCAACAACATTACATTAAGAAAGCAATTGAGCATTTTGGGATGGATAAGTTCAAGCCAGTTAATACGCCACTTGCAGCTCATTTCTGGCTCCCATCAGATCATCACCGAGTATTAAGGAAAAGGTGGAGCACATATCAAATGTGACATATGCTAGTGCAGTAAGTAGCTTGATGTAGCCATGGTGTGTAATAGGCTAGATATTTTACATACAGTCAATGTTGTGAGCAGGTACATACACAAGCTAGGAAAGACTTATTGGCCAGCTACGAAATAGATCATAAGGTATTTGAGAGGCTCTGCACATAGATATTTAAGGTATAGTCAATTAAATTCTATTGCTAGAATTATTGGCTATGTGGAGTCATATTATGCATGAGATTTGGACAACAAAAGGTCAGTGACTGGGTATATATTTTGTGTTTCAAGTTGTACAATTAGCTAGAAGGCGACATTGCAATCATTAGTTGCATTGTCCACAACAGAGGTTGAGTACATGGCTTTGGCTAAAGGCGTGAAGGATGGAATTTTGCTAAAGCAGCTGATTGAGAATATGGATATGGATTATGATATTATTGCAATATTTTGTGATAATCAGAGTATCATACACTTATCAAAGAATCAAGCTTTCTATGAGAGAACAAAGCATATTGACATGAGGTATCACTTTATCCGGAATATGATGTCTTAAGGTGTCATTCTAGTTGACAAGGTTGGGACTAAGGATAATCCGATAGGTATGTTGACTAAAGCTATTCTAGGAATCAAACTCGAGCATTGCTTGGATTTGAAAAACATTTACAAACTCAAATAACAAGCTCTTTTGGGGGCAGGAACAAAGAAGATGGATGGTGAATTTCAAGTTAAGGTAGAGAATTGTGATTTTTCTTTGAAATTTAGGATAAAATTGGCAAGTAACGGAAAAAATGGAGCGAAACAAAGCGAAGCGGTTGAAATGGGCTCGAGAGCATGCCCTAGTGCGCATTAGTGTAATGACACACGCCAAGACATGAGGCGGTGCATGCCAGGGCACGTAACTGGGCAAGACGAACAAAAGGACATGCAACATGTGCTGGGGAATCCCGCACCGGAGCACGAGGTTTTCTATGACTGTGCGCCTTAGCACAAGTTCCACACGCTATGGCGAACGTAATTTATTATGCTGCACCAAGGCACAAGCTATGCGCCCCCTAGTGCGAACCTTTCTAACAGGAAGTGGTAATGCTTGACCAAAATCGAAGACCTGCGTGCCAAAATGCAAGTTGGCGCAAGTCAATTAGGCCTAAAACCTTTTTTTTCTATGGGTATTTAAGTTTTTTTCTTCCGAAACAAATTTAGATAAAGCATACACAAGTGATTCTAACTACTTTTCAGATAGTTTTCTTGAGACGGATATTAGAACAAGAGTGTTGGGTATTCTTATGAAATTTGTGAGACTCAAGTTGTACTTGTTAGTTTGATCTAAAATCAATAAGATCCTTTTCTTTGTCAATTAGATTAAACACATTGTCGAACCATATTAAATTCTATTGTCAATTTTCATTGAATTACATTATTATTATTTCATGGATTTGTTATTAGATCTTTTCAGGTTACAACAATTACATTTTTTTGTAGTGTGACAAATATTTTGTTTTGTCATTCTTATATTTTTTACAAATTAAATAGAGAAAAATAACACTTGAGGTTTTATTATTATTAATTAGTAACAAATATGGTGGCAATATAGTGATAATAAAAATCTTATCACAAATTATAGGGACCTAAGTTGACACTATAAGTGTATCATTAATTTGTCAATAATGATAATTTAAAATATTAATTATTACCACTGTTAAGCCATATTGAAACAAAATAAAAATTATTATTACTTAAAAAATTATTAATGACAAGATAAAAATTATTATTACTTATATATGTCATTGATTAGTGATAATTTTTATGTTATCACTAGTTCTTTTGTAGTGTTATTATTATTAATTTATTATTATAATAAAATAATTTTTTTATTATTAATTTAATATATATAATTAAATATAAAATAAAAATTGTTGCTGCTTAATATTTATTGTGGATGATATATTGTATATTAAACTTTATATTTTTTTTTGTAGTTTTTAATGACAATGGTATGGAGTGATGATTGAGCATAGATGTTTTCATGTGTGGACTTCGAAGACGTAAAGTGAGAAGAACGTTAACTGTAAAAGAAACTGTAACAGCAAACTAAGTTTGTAGGATTATGATGATGTTGATGGTGATAAGTGACGACATCAATGATGATTGGCCTGTCATCCATAGCTTCCAGGAAAGTCACCTTGATCATCATGCTTCCTCTGGCACGCACTCCACAGTGCCACACCACGACTAT
>JACGDI010005764.1:0-27260 GCA_014898725.1 Jacaranda copaia
AATATCATCCAAATCCACCGGAGTTCCGGACCATCAAGCTCTTTGCAGCATCAACTATATATTTATATAAATTATACATATGATTATATATGGAGATGTGTATATATATGTTTTTTAATATAAATACATAAATATTTTTTAAATTGACATAACATATAGATATTTGTATCTCTTAATTTTTTTATTTTATGTATCTCTTAATTTTTTTATTTTTTCATTTTTTTAATTATTACGGATGATTTGGTCTTTTAACACTTTTAATTAGGATTTTTGGATATTCATTAATAAAAAGAAAGTTGAATATAATTTTTAAAATATAAGGGGTTCAATTATATTTATACCAAACTTTAGGACAGACAATTATAATTATTCCTAATATAAAACAATAACTTCTTGTGAAGTTTGAGATAATTTATTATAAAATACATATGTTGTTTATTAAGGAAGTATCTTATATAAGTAAAGTACAATTAAAACTCACCATCATAGACACACTATTGACGTCACACCATCTAGGTAGTCTCAAGGTTATTCTTGGATCTATGTGAACTAATTAATTAAAATATAAAAACGAATAAAAACACGAAAACATATCAAAAAAACTAAAAACAAATTTAGCTCAAAAAATTATATGAATATATATATGTATATATTTGTTGGATATATATATATGAATATAATATATATTAGTTTTATATATATATTGGAATTAGAGAGGACTGGTTTGGACCAAAACTATAACCACCGCTACTTTGCACAATCTCAGGTATAAAAGGTCATTTTGTAGCCGAATAAGAAGAGCTCATAACAAGTCATTTTTCTAGCCCAATAAGAGCCCATGATAAATATTTGCAGCCTAATAAAAGCAAATGTCTATATAATACTACTATATTCCAATTCGCTTTCTTTTCATTCCTTCCTTTCTTTCTGAAACCCTAGCTCCTCTCAAAGTAACTCCCCCTTCACAATTACTTCCTTCACAAAGCTTTGTCAAGTCTTCCTCTCCTCTCGTTTCTCAATTCCTATTGTTATACCCGTATAATTATTTGTTGCGGAACTTTTGTTACAAAAATATCAAGATTTGTCGCTGTTCATGCTTTACGCGAGCTGATCTAGGTATTTTTCTTCCCATTTTATATTATTTCGACATGTTCCTGATGTGATTTTTATGTTTTTATGAGCTGATTTGTTATAGAGACGCCGAAATATCAATTTAACATCTTTTTTTTTTTTTTGAATTCTCTTTAATTTATGAATATTGCCTTTAGATTTGGGAATTGGTTTTGACAACAAGTAATTCTTTTTTTGGATGTTTAATATACGGTTTTCTGTGCGTCCTGTTCTTAGATCTAATTTTCTGTGTGCTGACTTTGGCCTAAAAGCCTTGTTCATAACAATATATAATTGTTTCTGCCCTCGCTTATTAGTTAGTGGACACGGGCACTAGATGGGTTTATCTGACTTTGATCTGGCCTGAATCTGGACGCATATGCAATTACTCTTGAGTTCCAAGGAAGAAAATTGTATTTTTCACTGTAGGAATTGGGAATTGAGAAAATTAAAGAGCTTGTGGTGTTCTTATAGCAGAACAAAGTCTCATTCTTCTGAATCTTTCTCCAACTTTCATTTCTCTTGACCTCATCTGTTCTGGTAAATATTTTTTTTAAATTTTTTTAATTTTAATATGAAATGTCTTTTGGTAGTGCATGCAGTTATTGGTCTAATTGCTTAGACATCTGTATATCAATTCATTTTTCAAATTTGTATAGAATTAATTGGCTTTGAATATATTTTCAGGCCAGAAGTCCATTTAGGTTTTTGATTGGATGATTCAATTTTCTGTGCTTGAGCTGGTACTAATTAGCTGTGCCCTTGGTGTTTCTGCTTTGCAGATTGCTTTATTTGGCAGACTTTTGCAGTTGTTGTTGTCTATGGCTTCTTTGGATATGTCTTTGGATGATATGATAAAGAACAGGAGAAATAATGAAAAAGGAGGCAGAGGACAAGGCAGGCCCCGACGTGGAAGAGGGCTTGGAGGGTCATCCAGAGGTGGAAGACCATTTGGGGCTCCTCGCAGAAATCCGCTTGGAGTGAATGCTCGACCATCATCATATACAATTGCTAAGGCAAGCTCAAAACTATGGATGTCTTATGCATTACATAGACAAATCTGCTATGCTATAGTATCCCACATGAAGGTTCTCTAGTTTTGCCTTAGTAATATGAATATGAGAGATTTGCGACAGTATTTGTTCCTGGGAGATGCCCACTGTTCCCCAGCGAGGAAAAACAGCTCTCATATTCTAGTGAATGCTCTAAGTTCCTGGCGGTTCTTCCGTTCTTGTGGGTTTTTGTCAAGCTTTGCAATGGATATTTGTCAAAAGTGGAAGATTTGGTGGAGTTCTACTTAGCATCTTATCTAAGGAGCTTCTTACCTGAAAACTTAAGATCTTTCAACAATTTAACATCTACTAACATATTGAGGCTTGAAACTTTTTATCCGTCTTTATTGATAATTGTTTAATCGAGATCTCTCTGTTTATCATTACCAATTGTAAGAAGGGGAGTTTATGATGGATCCTTTCTGTTTATGAGGAATTGTTTTGTGATGGATACTATTGCTATATTCTGGAGTACTTTGGGGGCGAGATCTCAGTCATATCTCAGTTCGTGGAGTCTTGCAGAGGGTGACTTCCTTCGCTGAACTTCAGAACTGGAGCTCTTACCTTTTGCATGGCACCAACGGGCGTGCCGTGGGTCAAATCTCAATTCCCGTATAGGCTAATTTACATACCTCAATTTTCAATTGTTTGAGCTTATCCATGTGACTTCTTCGTGGAACTTTGCTGATATCTACTTTATCTTGAAGAGCGGTAAAATATTATTTTCTGGTCATTGCTGACATTCACTTTTCCCGATCTCGATATATGTTTTGGTTTGCTTGCACAGTCCTTCCGCCGAACCAAGAATTTACCATGGCAGAATGGTCTGTTTGAAGATAGTCTTAAAGCAGCTGGGTTTTCAGGGTTGGAAGCTGGTACAAAGTTATATATTTCCAACTTGGATGTTGGGGTGTCCAATGAAGATATAAGGGTATTAAATTTGAGCCATGTCCTTTGACATTATTCATCTTTGCATTGGATTTCTTTTGGAAATTTGCTGAAAAAGACTTGCAAAACAGGAGCTCTTTTCTGAGATTGGAGAGTTGATTCGATATGCAATTCACTTCGACAAAAATGGTCACCCTAGTGTAAGTCTGGAGCTTTGCGTTATATGCATTATTTAGTATATTTTTGTTCCACAATTTTATGAATTCCATGTTGAACATTTGAGGTTGGTTCATCTATGTTGGAGGAAAATTCATTCCCCTCAGTAAAATGTAATGTATATCGTGCTAACGGGTGCTTATACTGAAATTATTTGAGTATGACTGATCTCAGGGATACAATTGTGTGGGTCATGTTTTTTATTCCTCTGAAATTTCTAAGCTTTGCACTGTCACCTATATGGTCACACTCAGTTTTGTCCTTTTATTGCATTCATCAACCTTCTTAAAGAATTGACATGGGAATGCAACTATATTCTAAAGTCTTAGTGTTGTAGTTCTATTGTTATTGTTGACTTTGTGTCCAACCCTTTTATTTATCAAAACTGTTTTGACTTGTTAAGTGCTTGATGTTTTTATTTCATTTTACTTACTGCAATAGTTTTTCTGTCCGTCAATGTTTAATTTCTTCAATTCTGGAACAGGGTTCAGCCGAAGTGGTTTTTGCAAGAAGAAGTGATGCGATCCAAGCACTCAAGCGATATAACAATGTTCAATTGGATGGAAAGCCTATGAAGATAGAAATAATTGGTGTCAATGCAGAGATCCCCGTCTCAGCTCGTGTAAATGTAATTGGAGGAGCAAATGGAAAAAAGCGGACAGTCGTCATGGCGTATGTGACTGTTACATTTTTCCCAACTTCTATGTCCTTGTCAATTGCTCTCTGTTGTTTCCTCCTGTGTGCTTTTCTATTTTTCTCTTGGTTTTTGTTACCACATTCTGTTTTACCTTTTGCACAAATAGTAGAGGGATCTTATAAGGCTAAGTGCTAATAAATGATCGCTGAACTTTGGTATGTGTTCCGTTTTTTCATGAATTCATTCTGAATCATGCCGGTTGATGAGCGGGGTCTTGTCCCTTGTCTCATGCTTCCACATCTGGAGAGTTTTGTAAAAATACTGAGTTACTATAAGTTTCAGTTTTGTCAAATTTGTACTTCCAATCTATTGTGGATGACCTGTTAAGTTATATATCTGGATGCTGGATGTTGTGCAGGTCTGGATCTGGTCGTTCCAGAGGTGGCTTTACAACGGCTAATCGTGGTTCTGCGTAAGTCACCAATTACCTATTCTTTTGGGTCTCTGGTGCTATCTTGGTCTTTATGCTTCCTTCATGATCAATGAAATGGGAGTAATAAATGGCATTGAGATGCTAATGTGTAGATGCCAAGATTTCCTTTTGTATGTCATGTATTTTATTTCTTGTTTTTAGTATGTATTCTTACGTTCCTAGAAGGGAGGCAAAAGTGTTGTGGTCTGAAAGAGGAGTTGCAAAATTAGATAAACCAAAGTACCTTAAGGCTTGTATTGTTTAGAACATTATGTGTGCGTGATTGTAGCCAGAGGTTAAGCACGTATGAGCTTTACCATAATTGGAAGTTTGAGTGATAGTAATATGATTTCAAACATGTGTGTGGACTAAACCAACTGAAGCATTGATTCAACCATATTCAGCTTTGATATTGTCATAATTTCTTTTATGTGCACTGGCAAATTCCTGATGTTGTAGTATGAATTGGTTGGCATGCTTCTTGCATTACATGCCTCTCCCACTGGAATAAAGAATTGAAGTATTGGGCTGAAAGCATATAGCAGAGTTGTGAATGTGCAGTTTTCACTTCTGGGGGAGGGGTGGGGACTGTGGGATTGAGTTTCAACAATTTAACGGTGGCAGTAGAATTTATTTGGTTATATATATTGCTAATATGCTATTGCTTGTGTGCAGGCAAAGGGGTCGTGGTGGTTCGAACAGTGGACGTGGAGGTGGCCGTGGCGGCGGCGGGCGCGGGCGCGGGCGTGGGCGTGGGCGTGGAGGTGCTCGTTGGAGGAAGAAAACTGTGGAGAAATCAGCTGATGAACTTGACAAGGAGCTGGAAAGCTATCATGCTGAAGCAATGCAGACTTGATGGTCTTTTTCAGAGTTAAAAGTGTGGAAGTGAGGCTATTTCACTAGATCTATAGTTGTATAAAGGTTGAGATGGTAATTGCTAGAGTGGGTTTTCTTATTTTTGTTGGTTGGATGATATTGTTTTGTCTCTCTGGACAAAGAAGATCCATGTGGCTGAAATAGTACTGTACTGATTGCATGGTCCTAACTAGCCTGTATTTATTCTATGCGGCTTTGAGTACTTATTGAAAAATGTTGCAAGTGCATGGATAAATTTCTTGCATTTTAGTTCATATATGCCTTTTGCGTTAATTGTGCTTTGCACTGGAAAAATCGATGGAAGCATATAAGAAAAGGAATATCACTAAGACAGATAGCGGTGGTTCTTCCGAAGGTCAGGTCACTTGGCATTGTTTTCCACAGCTGGGTACTGGCTTCCACCGTTCTTCTGAAAAGCGTCTAAAAAATTTTATCCTACTTCATTGCTCTTCTCCCACCATACACTAGATGATGTTGATGCCTGGGGCCTCCTAAGAATTACATTCATGACGATCATTTAGGTAGCATGGACATGTTGCATTCTGGTGTTACTCTCTGCAGTACCCCCTAAGCTTTAGATGAGGCGAGCTCTGAATGCACATAGAAGTCGGGTTTGATCGATTTCTCTCACAAATTACTAGTAACGTGTGTTCTGAAAAACATGAAAAAGAGATCATTTAGGTAGCATGGACATGTTGCATTCTTGTGTTACTCTCTGCAGTACCCCCTAAGCTTTAAATGAGGCAAGCTCTGAATGCACATAAAAGTCGGGTTTGATTGATTTCTCACAAATCACATGTAACATGTATTCCGAGAAACACAAAGAGTTCCTAAAATTACGTAGGATGGTGTTCTGTTCTGATTAAACATTCTGTATTAAATTACATTTGAATCGACAGGGCATGCAATAAAACAATATTCTACAAGCTTGTGCACAATTAAAGAATGGTAACAAGAATAAACTAAAAGATGAATTTAGAAGCAAAGTAGTGCCTTACTCTGTGTGTGTGAATATATATGTATGTTGTGAGGTGAAAATTAATCAGCTGCCACTTTCTGTCGCAGAGTTATGGTCACTTTTCAATAGCAATTTTCCTGAGTCGCTTCTCTTGAAAAGCTTTTCAACTACCTCATTCCAGTTGGTCTTAGAATTTTTACATAATGATTTATCTTTTTCTGAGGGATATCTCATGTCATCCTGACAAGTTTCCACATTTTTGTCTCCTGAGGCTGAGGATGATCCCTCTTCAGTTTCTTCTTCAGCGGAAGACATGACAGCATGAGGTATGTTCAAACTTACAGCTCTCTCCAACGCATCCCTGTGTTCTTTTTCTAGGGTTTGCCTTCTCTCAAGTTTCTCTACTTTTGGTGGAGTTGTTATGGTCTCCCCACTAAGCTCCTTTAAACTCTGCAGCATAGCAATATGCTTTTGATGAAGACAAAACCAAATAATTATTCTGAATATTTGGCACAGAATAATCCATATTTCAAGGAATGCATTATGAGCTGTAAGCTACTAGAGATTCAGTTATGATAATGCGTACCAGTTACATATATATGACCATAGGCATCAACCTTATAAAATATAAGATACATACGGTCTTTATATTTCCGAGGTAGGTAGTCTAGTGCATTACCGCCACAGCATCTGACCAAAATAAGACACAATTTGCAATGCAAGTAAAAGCAACATTTAGGAAACATTTGCCTGTATGAAAAATAGTAAGTAGAAACTGCAAAAAATGGAGAATCAATATAGAAAACTAGGATAGCAACATTTTCTTAATCCCTTTAACATAGGCCTGGTACTCTTTTGAATCAAATGTGTTGTGTTACCAGTTTTTCTGGACATCAGCTTGCCTTTCCCAGTCACAAAAAAATTATCACATAAACCATATTAGATCACAGTATGCCAAAACACTAATTCCCATATCCCCTTAGCTGCTACTAACTTTATTGGTAACCAATTTTTAGAATTTAAAGAGAATACCCTTGGTATCATCATTATTACCTAAAAGAAATAATGAATTTCCTCATCACACTTGTAGTAACAGTCCTTCGTGGCCATCAGACCATGAAGTTCCCAGGAAAGCCATCTCCCCACAAAAACACATTACAAGAGGATCACAGCCGTTATCTTCTATTCTTTTCAAGCCTTTGCTGATTTGTCACTTTTGTCAGCAAAATACTTGTTACTGTGCACAAAAGGACCAGAACTGAATAATTTATCAAATATCTGTAATGGGGAGCAAAGCATATTAGTCCTGAGTCACAGGACTAAAAATGCGATTTTTCCCATAGAAAATTTAGTGCAGAATAGATAGTTTATAGACCAGAAGAAAATGGGCCACACAAGTTTCATAATATACTACACGAGAAATTGACGACTTAATCTAGATATAGGTAAAATTTTGGTGTGCATTGACTAGCTTTAAAGCTTAAATGAAAGTTGAAAATCACATAGTTTGCATACTAAAATCCACCAGACATCTGACTACTGTCTTAAAGCTAAACCACCATCTTTAAATGACAAAAGATGGGCACTTGAAATTAAGTTCAAAGGTCGACATGCTCCATCAAGTAAACAGGACATGTAGAATAACAGAAAAAGTCTCAACCAGATTTTAGGAAGCATTAAGATTTCTCCATGTTCTTGGCAGAAAGGCCGAGCACAATGCTTTTTGATGATCTGTGAAAAATTAAAAAAAAAAGGAAGAAAAACAACATTACCGTCATTTCTTTAGGATAAAGGGACAAAAGGAGCCTAAAGCCTTAAACCGATAATATTTGGTCTATGGACGTGATTTTTGATGCTTCAAGATAATAACCATGTTTCCTAGGTTAATTGGAGAAGAAGGAAAAAACAAGGAGTACAGTGAAAACAAGTAGAAGGAAAAGTTAAACAACAGAAAGGGAAGGAGCTCTGAAGCTGGCTTTACTTATTTCTCAGGTTTTCTCAGCCTCTTTCTATCCAAATAATAGCATGATCAGAGGTAGCATTGCATGACAAGACAATATGTTCAAATCTTCCATCAACAGGAATAGCAGTCCTAATCTCTGGTGGATATCTTCCACATCTGCAGAGAGCAATGAATTCAGTTTCAGAGAATAACCACGCTTTTGCTCAGAAGCATATATTAGATACATGCAAATATTAGGAAGAACATAACAAGTTATACATAATTGATATTTTTTACAGCACCTATCAAATTCAAATACGCTGCATCGGAAATTATCAGAGATCAACATGAGAATCAGGACCAACTACATAAAGTAGTAGGACTTTAACGTAATCAAGAAAGTGCTTTATTTTACTAAATCCAATATGAGAATATTTAAATTGTGCTTTGCTTAGACAGTTGAGTGGTGTATAGCCCTGGTCATGGAAACCAATATCATATAATGCCTTGACTAGCTAAGCCCCAGTTAAAGTTGCAATTACCTACAGAATTTTCTCTCCACAATATGATATATCCGACCAGGTGCATATAGCCTTCTTGGATCTCTGAGCTTTCTATGTTCTGGTATGAATGTATCCCTCAGACACACGAGAAGCAATAAGCAGGGCAAACTGTAAAAAGCATTAAGGTTTGGTTTAGATGATGGTAAAAGTTCACTCCAAGAGGCAATGAGTAAAACAAGTGTATTTTTAAAGCTTCATATAGCTTCTTCGTACTATCATCTAATAACAACAAACCAGAAGATGGATTTGAATATGTCTTCCAGTGGGGTGGGTGTTCTTGGCAAGAAATCATCCTGCACAACGGCAAGTTACAAGAGAATCATTACTTTAAGGTATTTGACTATTTCCAACTAAATATTATGCACAGAATCAGATGGATGATGAATTTATATATTCATTTCCTTCTCTGTCCTAAGGCTTTAATTGATATTCGAAATAAACTCTAAACTGGAGAGATTGATTCATATAAGGGCCCTCCATCTGCATCATGATCCATCCTGGCTACTTTTGAGAGTAAATTTGATTTTGGCATGCTTCAGTTTCAAAATCATATTGGTCCAATTTTACTATCTGATGCAAAGTATAATTTCCATATCAAAGAAGATGGGAAAAAATTGCCTTGGTTTCATATTTTTTCTCTTCCATGTCTCTTAAGTGAATTCCTCCATTAATACCTAAAAGTCCTCAAAATAGTTGTTTTAGTCTCTCATGGATCAGTTGTATCACCTTCATGCATTACATCTCAGAACATATGGAGAAAACTGGAAAAAGAAGTCAACTATCAGTGGGAGAGCTGGGCATGTGCATCATAGAAGTCACTCTTAAGGGCATCTTAGGCATGACATATTTAATCTTCTCTCCAAAATGGAAAATCCCTCTATTTGTGGGGAAATATGGTGGGACTGAGTGATCTCTTCTCCTCACTTAGTAAAGTGATAATGTGTCCCATGGCTGATCCAAAACTGCCATGAGGAAAGGAGAAATGTGTAACAACAATAGAATAGAAAGAGAGAGCAGAAGAAGAGAAGAAGCAGCCAGCAGGGTTGATCACTGCAGTGACATGACATACTGAAACTTCATGACAGATGAAAATCAAGCATTAAGGGTCTTCAGCAGACAAATAAGGGTTGCAATTTGCTCCCATTTCTTTATATATTTTGAGGGTGGTGTGTGTGTGTGTGTGCACACGCTGCGGTTTCTGACATGGTTTGCCCACCACAATAGACAAATTTACAGGAATAATATACCAACATCTTCCAATTTGGTGTCCCTGAATCTCATTATCCATCTTCAGGTACAAGTGATGAGCCAAATATTCTCTTATCGTTTTAATCTCACAACTGGAGATTTCTTGAAACACTAAACATAGCTGTTTTTCTCTGAAGTAGTAAGTCCTATATGCTGATCTCTTTCATTCTTTAATCCAAAAAAATTGAATGGAGTGAAATGAAGAAGGCTGGCATGTTTTTATCATATGTTCAGTAAACCCATCCCTGTGTATGTGAAGAATATTCATAACTTTGAGTTCTATGTCTAGTAGTTGACTGAAGCTCCTATTATTCTCATAATGAGATATTTATAAGTTATGAGAAATGAAAGTTATATGATTGACGCACAACACACTACGCGAAACTACACTGAGCCTATAGGATAGAGAATTATGATTTATTCTTTGTTCTCTTCTTGAGATCATCCATGGAAATAGTACCAGAGACAAAAACATAGAAATCTAAGCAACATGCTGCAAAATATACCAGATAAGTGATGAGCTGTGTCGAAATAAACCAATGATGCAATACGAGATTCATATGGAGAAAGTCGAGAACAAATCACATGAGTCCTCGAGGTTTCATGAATTCAGGCGCCTTTTGGTTCAAATAGCATACCTCATACTGATGCAAAAAGTGATTCACTCCTTGTCTAATTGGATCATAGATTTCCTATGGCCGGATACCTGGTAGTTTGATCCCTTTCCATAATATAGTGGCTATTGATCCATCCAACTAACATTTAGAGAACATCTGCCTGTTACACTTTATCAATGCAGTCAATGTTAACTGATAAATGATCCACACTTAACCAAGAAGGGGTCAAAAATTAACTTAGTTTGCATCCATGCAAGGGGAGAACAGTGACCACTAAAGTGAGGTGTGTTGGTTGCCAGCATAATCCTTTGATTAGGGAGAACATTATTAGCCAAGGACTAACTGCCAGACCTATGGCGCTTATGGGGTGTAACCACCTCAAGCTGACCATGGTTATAAGGTACTTTGGTGTTGCGTAAGGAAACAAAGTTGCACATCCGCTAATAATGGTAGCTTTGGCCCAGTGGCAAGCATTTGATTTGAACAATTGGTATTAGCAATGGGTCATAGGGTACAATCTCGCTGGTGCTTGGGTGTGTGTGTGTCTTTTTTTTTGGGGGGTGGGTGGGTGTGTGGCTGCTGAAGCGGTCCAGGATTTGTGCTAGGATAGAGGTGATTGTTGGATTAATTGTCAGTCCCTTTGACTATGACATTATTGGTCGAGGACTAACTGGTCAACCTGTAGCGGTTACGGAGCGCTGCCACCTAAGCGCTTGATCCTAACAAGGTGTCTGGAACTTGACATGACCACCAAGATACTAACAGCTGTACGCTATTGGCTGAGTTTTATCATTTATGGTAGGTGATTAGAGAAAGTTTTCACCTTAATTTGTATTTGATAACCAAACCTTAAACTGATGTCCTCCTTTTTTTATTTTTATTTTTTAAAATCAAACCTTTTCTTTTCCTCAATGGCATAGTGAATTTTGCTGAACAAACAAAAGGGAAGTGCTAATAAAAGTATTTATTAAGGGCATTTTTCCCGGAGTAATGACTGTTCCACTTAAAATTCATGGAAGAAACAACATTCCCACAATCACTAGCCGCAGACTAAAAAGTGAAGGAAACAAAGTGCGACACATCATGTTCAAATGTGTAATCAATCACGCAGTCAATTTAATGAAATTATCAACAAACCAATTTTATTCAGATTTTACCCCCCACCCCCACCCCCCCACCACAAGCACCTCCCCACCCAAAAAAAAAAGAAAAAAAATCAGATGGAAATTAACGTTCGAGGGGATAATTTTAACTAGTTACCCGCAAAACAACGGAGTATATAATATCGGCATACTTAACCGCTAAGTTAAGCGACATACATCGTGCAGGTGCGACTGCATAACACCTTATCAAGTTCCTTGGAATTCCTCCTAATTTATTCCCATGGTTTGCCACAATCACACTCAACAAAGCCGCAACCCCAGACCCCAAAGAATGCCCCGCAAAAACCATCCAGTACCCTCTCCCATTTTCCTCCCACAGACTCCTCTAAGTCTCCGACTCAGAGTTCAAAACCCATACCGCAGATTTCAACAATCCATGATGCACAAAACCCCCATCAAACATCTGCATACCCAGCCGATTATCCAGCAGCAACTTGTAATCGCTTTCTTTAACCAAATTTAAGCCTCGGATTGCCAGCACGATCTCGCGATTCTCGTGGTCGAGGTAGATTAAGTAAGGTGGTGCATGGCCATCAGTTTGCTCGTATGTAACCCGCTTGACTATCCAGTCGGGTTTGAGGCGGTAGCCGCCAGAGGAGGCGTACTTGGGGCAGCGAAGGTCGGGTTCATATACAGCTAAAATGATGCGGCAGACGCGAGGAATGGGTTCGAATTCCTCGGCGGTGGCAATGGGCCAGGTGTCGCTGTCATCGGAGCCGACGTAGGTGCAGCGCTTCCACGCCCACCGCATACACCCGACAACCACCACGCATTCCACCCCACAAGCCACAGACATTTCATTAAACAAGTTATAGGCAACTTCAGATTTCGGAGTTCACAAAAGAATGATACATATTGTGAATTCACGTGGGGACTGCGGAGTGGGAGATAGCTGGAAGCTTCTTGTCGGTGGGAGTGAGGGCTATAACCATCTGTCAGTATGCTGATACTATCTGTGTGTGTGTGTGTACGTGGGTTTGGCTATTTGAAAAAGAAATTATATTGGTTTTGATTATTACGGTGGTTGTCTTGAGACTTGTTGAATAAATATGATTTTCCACAAATGATTTGGGGGCGGGTTGGAATGAAATTTCTAGAAATAGGAGAGAAGACAACGAAATAGTATGCTCAAAATTAAGGGCATATTATTTAAAAATATTCATTCTAATTTTCATTTTAGGATTTGATTTCTATTTATTATTATTGTTTTTTTTAACTCCTCATATTAAATTTGTCCTTTGAATTTACTCTCCAACCATTTAAATGAATAAAAATATACTTATTTTAATTTTTTTTTGTTTAAATTATATTAGTTGATAAAATTTCTTCATTGCTATCTTGTATTTCTTTTTTGTTTCTCACCAAAACATTGTACCTTTCCCTTTTTATCTTTTCTGCAATTGCCGATTATATATTAGCATGAAAAAAACCTAATTTTTCTTCATTTTTGTATGGTTAAAACAATATTTTTGCCTTTCATATGTTTATAGCACTATTTTCTTTTTATATTTTTTAAGATTAAAAAATATTGGATAATAGGGAAGAACCTCAAATTTAATTGTTTGAGAGTTGTATGTACAATGAAGACCTCTATATTATGTCAATTTGCTAAAATATGAGTTTCATGTAGATGTATTTCTAACTTTAAAAAAAAAAATAGTGTGGAAAAGCTAACAATGTCTGAGTAATGGCGCGGGGTAATTCCACATTTCCTTTATCTATTGGAATCTTATCTTTCCAATTTTTTTTCCTTCTTGCTGTTTTTTGGTCTTCTTTTGAGTGATTAGCTTTCCGGAATTTTAGATTTTGTATTTATAATATGCTGTAAATGCTTGTATGAGTTGCAATTGCACATAAAATCTTGAACTTTGGGGTTGTTTTAGAAAAATGGTTTCATTTTAGTGGAATTGCAAGATTCCCAAGGAAGTAGCTGCTTGGAAAAAAAAGTTCTTTTGCTGGATTACATACTTCTATAAATCATTTTTCATAATTATATTATTTTTAGATTTTTGATAGATATAACAGGAATGTTGTTGCAATTTTTTCAAAGAATTATTTGATAAATTATGTTTTAGGTGTCATTTCTCATGGGCTTGGATGAGATGAATTGCATCTTTAGTTCCAATTTGTAAATTAAAACTAGAGTACTATTGTTTTAGTTATCTAATACTCAATTATTGAATAAAAGTACTTCAAATTTGCATTTAAATACTTGATTTTTATATGTGCATACTTCAGAACAGAAAAATTTTACTTTATTTTACATAAACAGTACTGTATAAGAGTGTTTTTTAACTTGCTTGTTGGATGACCAAAGTAAATTCCTGCGTAATAAGTCAAATCATGGCACTTAGAAAATGGAAGTATAAATTGAATGAAATTTGAAATGTATAAAACTAATATTGTATATTAGAAATGTAATACCTCATTTTAGCAAAACAATACTTCATTTTTGTATGTAAATACTTGACTTCAGAAGATAAATACCTCATCTTTAGTATCTAGTACTACATTAGAGTAATTCAATACTTATTCGTCATATGGCCTAATAATCTTAATTTATTTGTAAAACAATATATAAGGCTATTCAAAAATAACAAAATCATGTATTCTTCAATTAATGATTGGGATAAATATGTATTCAAATGATTAAAAACACAATTATTAGTGTAAAACACCAATATTGAAGATAAAACGTCTCATTTGGATGTCAATATTGTAGGAAAAAATAAAATTTCATAGTTATACCAATATAATAAGGTCCAAAAATACTTAAATTGGATGATGTTTAAAATGTATAAAATTGACATTGCAAATCATAAGAGAGTACTTCATTGAAGCAAAATAAATACTTTATTTATTTAACATTATACTTGATCACAAGAAAAAGATATTTCATCTTAAGAAAATAGTACCGCAATAGAGTGTTTTAATATTGCAACAAAGTACCACTTATGTTGTCTTTTCAAACTAGTATAAAACATCATTATAGGTGGTTAGTGTATCATATTAATATCAATTTGTAGTACAAATAAGGTCTCATGACTACATTTGTCTTACGACTAAAAAATTATTTCATGATGGTCAACAATAACTTAAATAACTAAATTTAATATAATTTCAAATGTCTTTGAAACTATACCATATTTATCAAATTCAATACTTCATTGAGGAAAGATGAAATGTTTTTTCTAGTATCAAATACTTGAATGTGAATTATTATATTATATTTTCATAATCAAGTACGCCTTTTGAGTGTTTTTGTACTCTATTTTCTTTTAGTTGAATTTACCTCAATTTGATGGTGAAACAACTATAAGATTGACATATTCATGAGAGTTTTATTAGTTCTTGATGGTGGTGTCGAAAGGAAACATTTACCATATTCATCAATGGTTTATACTTGTATAAATGAAAACACAAATGGTTGAATGTGACTATTTATGCTTACAACTATTTGTGTACGTACTATCACAACAATTATTTAAAGAAAACATAATTTTAGTACATTTGAGTGTCTTATGTGCTGTTTCGCACCTCAAATTGAGATAAATTCTATTAAAAGAAAAGCTAGTACAAAAACAAATCATATAAGTATAGAACAACACGAAGTAAGTACAAAACATTAAAAACCAAGTACATGAAACAAATTAAATGGTACTTTTCTATTGATTTGCAATATCATTCTTAGTACATAAGAATTTAAGCTTAACTTGTCTTAATTTGGCCATTGCCTTTTGACCATGCAATGGCAAGATTAGGCAAAATTTAACTCGATCTCTTATGTGTTGAGAATAGTACTAGAAATATGTGAAAAAGTACCCCACATTGGCATTTATGTACTCTATAACTGAGTTAATATACTTAATTTACCAATATTATGTACTTATTATGCGTGTTTCTATACACGCTTTTCCAAAGGTCGAGATGAGACTCAATTCGATATGTGAAACAACACATAAAAATACCTTAATGCAATAAAATCGTGGTTTGTGGGAGAAATGGTCATGATAGTACGTGTTGAAATGGTATGGAACTTAAACACTCACATCCGACCACTTGTTCTCTCATTCATATTAGTATAAACCATTGATACATGAACTAAATAAATTATTTTGATTACCTCCATTGAAAATCAATAAACCTATCATGACTATATGAGTCCTAGGACTAATATGTCATGGTCTTATGATTATGCAATGGCCAAATTAGGCTGAATTAAACTTGATCTCTTTTGTGCTGAGAATGATACGGGAAATCTATAGAAAAGTACTTAGTATTGACACTTACATACTCAAGAATTGCATTTATGTACTCAATTTGCCAATTTTGTGTACCTATTATGCATGTTTCTATACTTGCTTTTTCAAAGGCCGATTTAAGGCTCAATTTGATATGTGGAGCAACACATAAGATACCCTAATGCGATTGTGTTTTGTTGAAGGAATGGTTGTGATAGTACGTGTTGAAATGGTTGGAAACTTAAATACCTACATCCAACCACTTGTGCTCTCATTTATAGTAGTACAAACTATTGATGCATGAGCTAAATGAATCCTCTCGACACCACCATTGAAAATTAGTGAACCTATCATGCGTTAATGAGTCTTAGGACTAATATGCCATAGTCTTTTGATCATGCAATGCTAGATTGGGCCGCATTGAAATTGATCCCTTATGTGTTGACAATGATATGGGAAATCTATAGAAAATACCCAGTATTGGCAGTTATGTACTCCATAACTATATTTATGTACTTAATTTGTCAATATTTTATACATATTATGTGTATTTCTATACTTGTTTTTTCAAAGGTCAAGTTGTGGCTCAATTCGATGCATGGAACAATATATAAGACATCATAACACGATAAAATTGTGGTTTATTGAAGAAATGGTTGTGATAATATGTGTTGAAATGGTTGAAAACCCAAACACCCACATATAACAATTTGTACTCTCATTCATAGTAGTATAAACTATTGATGCATGAGCTAAATGAATCCTCTCGACACCACTATCCAAAATCAATGAACCTATCATGACTATATGAGTCTTAGGACTAATATGCCATGGTTTTTTGATCATGCAATAGTTAGATTATGCTGAATTAAACTTGATCCCTTATATATTGAGAATGATACAAAAAATCAGTAGAAAAGTACCAGTATTAGCATTTATGGACTCCAAAACTGCATTTATATACTTAATTTGCCAATGTTGTGTACCTATTGTGTGTTTTGTAATTGCTTTTCTAAAGGCCAAGTTGAGGCTTAATGCAATGCATAGAACAATACATAAGACACCCTGACACAATAAAACCATGGTTTGTTGAAGAAATGGTCATGCTAGTATATGTGCAATTGGTTGGGAACACAAATGTTCATATCTAATCATTTGTGTTCCCATTCATACTAGTATAAATCATTGATGATGGGGTAAATGTATTCTTTTTATACCACTATTGAAACCCAATGAGCCTCTTTTGTTTATATTAGTTCTAGGACTAATAAATCATGGTTTGGTAATCATGCAATGACTGGATTAAAATAAATTCAACTTAATCTGTTCTGTATTAAGAATATACTGCAAATCAAGAAAAAAATATCGATATTTAGGATTTTTATACTTCATCTCTGCAGTCTTGTACTGAATTCGCCTTTGTACTGTACTTATTTTGCATGTTTTTGTACTTGCTTTTTCTTTGATCTATTTTACCTTAATTCGATGGATGAAACAACATATAAGACTCTATAATTCAGTAGAATCATATTTTGTTTCAAGTAATAGTCATGATAGTATGCTGCAAATAGTTGAGAACACAAATATCCATGTCCAAGAACTTGTGTTCCCATTCATATTAGTGTAAACCATTGGTGTATGAGGTAAATGTATCTTTTCGGCACTATCGTCGAAAGCTAATGAACTTCTTTTGACTATATTAGTCCTAGAACTAATAAATCATGGTTTGATAATTATGCAATCGCTTATCTAATTAAATTCAACTTATTCTCTTATGTACTACTAATGATACTACAAATTGATAAAAAAAAAAAGTACTAATTTTTGAGATTTTTAATTAAATCTTTGCATTTTTGTATTAAATTTGTCTCGTTCTATACTTATTTAGCATGTTTTTGTAGTTACTTTTTTCTTGGCTGAATTTACCTCAATTCGATGCATGAAATAATACATAAGACCCTATAATACACTAAAATTATGATTTACTCAAGTAATAATTGGGATAGTACATGTGCAAGTGGTAGGGAATACAAATTTCTACATCCAACTATTGCCAATGAAAGTCTCATGACTATATCAGTTCTAGGACTAAGAAATCACATTTTGATAATCATATAATGACTTAAATAATTAAATTTAACTTAATTTCTAGTGTGTCGAGAATAATTTTGTATCTTGAAAAAAGACCTTTTTTGCGATTTTAGTACCTGATTCTGGACATATTATACTAGATTTTCCTAATTTTCTATATTTTTTATAATTCTAATACTTAATTGTGGATATACAATACTGGATTTTCATAGTCTGTATACCATATATACATCTCTTAAAATATACTTCATTTTTTGTATCTTGTAACATATGTATCAATAACCAATATCTATATTAAAAAAAATAAGAAAGATACCATATATTGAAAGAAGAATACTGTTTGTTATGATTTTAGTACTTGATTCTAGATATATTATACTGAATTTCCCTAGTTTGGTATCTTTTTTTATGATTTTAGTACTTGATTTTGGATATATTATACTGAATTTCCCCTAGTCTATATACCACATACATCTTAAAATGTACTGTATTTGCAGCAACATGTAACATATATATATATATATATATTATTAATAACCAAAATCTACATAAATAAATCTCCAAATTACATCGTAAATTATAAACATCATCCTCTAATCATCCAACTAAAATATTAAATCATATGCACATAATACTCAAATATTGAAACATCCTCATCAACATCCATATACAAATACTAAAATCATCCAAGTAACAATCATCCACATACATCATTAATCAATGGTAGAACATAGAAAACAATGCTCATGCTTTTTTCTACCCCTTCCCCCCTCCCTAAAATCACCATTAGGTGGAGTCTCAACCTCAACGACAACATTCTAACACTGCCTGCATCTAAATATCAATATCCTCAGCACTAGCAACAACACTCTAATGATCTATTAGGGAACTATCTCCATACTTGAAACCATCTTAAGATTGCAACTCGGTTGAAGCTACTATTCAACTTTAGCGCATGATAATACACATTAAATGGGGTCCTCTTTATTAGTTGGATGTGTCAGAATTCAATTGTGAGTTTCAACTCCTCCATTGCAGTATGAAAGTATTGAGGGAAGCAACTATAATATAATTTTGATTTCCTTCTTGCATTTCTGTAAACAAACAAATAATATAAACAAAATTTAAAAACATTTCAATAGCATATATATAATTGAAGTTCAATACTACATACATTACTATAAATACTAAACTAGAGTATTTTTATACTAAAAATATTTGCATAAAATACTAAAAAGAGTTAATCATTTATTTTTTAAAATAAACAACAAAAAATGATTAGATATGCTTTACAACCTTCAAACATACCATAATTTGAATAGAATCCCTAAAATACTTCAAATCTAATCTATAATAATAGAAGTCAAGTATTAATAATTGAACAAAGTATATATTAATGATAACAATATTAAAATAGAAAAATGAAGGAGAAATTACCTTCATTATGACAATTAGAGTAATGAATATGTTTGCAATCAAGTAAATGATATTTGAAAAATAAAACGATATGTCGACTCCAAACAATCAAATTGCCTCACATATGCTTCATATGCAAAAACAAACACTAGTATTCTCTTATCATCTCATCTGACCTTCTAATTTTCTCATTCATCACATTCTTAATTTTACCCAGATGTATATTCAAAAAAAAAAAATCTTTTAGCAAAAATAGTAATAGAAATAGCCTGGCACCTACCAGTTTTCATGGGCTAAGTCCATTGCACCACTACTTCCACTGTGAAACACGCTTTTTGTTGCCTTTTGACAAATTCTCTCAAATCGTCATTCTTTTCTTCAATCCAATGAATGTGGATGAAAATGAAAAAAAAAATACCAGCAAACAGAAAATGACAGGAATTCAAGCGCTACTTCAATCTTCCAACAAAAAGCACTCACAATACAAAGAAGAAAAATGAAATGAAGGGAGCCCAACAGTTGTAATACCTTTTTAGATAAAGAGGAAAATGGAGAGGAATGAAAAGAGAATCGTGGATGAGAGAACCAAGAATGAAAAAACATGGTCACCCGTCTTCTCTTCGTTTTCAGGAAAGTGAAGAAAACTCTTGTCATTTTGTAATTTAATGCCAAATGAGGGGCATTTTAGTACTCAAGCAATCAGCAGGGAGTGATTCCAAAAGATAAAGTTCAATTGAGGAGTGTAGACCAAGAAAAAACATGTGGGGACTAAATCAAAAAATGAAAGTAGCTTTAGCTACTTATCTCTAATTAACACCAAAATTGACTAGCTAGTGGCCTTGTAATGATTAAAGAAAATAACTTTAAATTTTGAGCTTTCCTTCTCAAAATTTTGTATTTTATTTGAAAATATATATTATGTTTAGGTCAAGTTCCACCTAATTTGAATTTATTTTTAGCATGAAAAATAAAATAATTTAAGTCATCAAATAAAAAGAACTAAAAGTATCAAATTTAGAATAGTTTTTTAGTGGATGTTATGAAATCCTAGGCTTTTAAGTGCTTTTGAAGTTGAGTTACTCATTATTAAATTTCATACTAATTGGATACTAATTTATTTCATATAAATATTTCTATAACATCATAGATCCCATGCATAGCTTCCCCTCATTTTTCAAAATAACATATACAACATGGGGCGAAAACAAAATTATTAATACCCCCGTGCTCTTAGGGTCTCGTCTATAAATAATGATTGCAATATGCAAATATTTTGAATTTTTCATTACACCCTCCTCATTAGACCCTCCCTTTTTGTTGTACTATTGGTGCCCCTTGTAATTTTGTCAAACAAAAGGGTGGTGGTATTATGGTAATTTTTTAACTCAAAGAATTATTTTCACTATTTTAGTCATAACATTTCAGGTTGAATACCACTTTGGGGCGAAAAAAATAACCATTAGGGTTGCTTTAGGTGACCGTTGGCTTGGGATTCTTATATATATATATATATATATCCAATCCACAATAAGCACAAAATATATTTATGCATGACTTTCTCAAGTTCGTGCTCTAGTGTTGGAGGTCTCAAATATAAAACTGTAACATACATTAGAGGTAATGAGGAAGAAAAAAAGCAGTCATAACTTTTTTGAAACAAATTGTGACTTAGGAAGGTTATTTTATTATTTTCCTATTCATGTTTTCTCTCATTGGCGCTTTCATTGCACGAAGAAGAAGGGGAAGAATATGCTACTATTGCTAGAGCTACAGAAGGAGAGGAGGAAGTCACTAGGTTTGGAAACTACACTAAGAAGACTACACATAAAAGTAGTAATACATGATCTAATCTAGGAATTAAGCTTCTAACATTAATCCTTGGATCTTCAACAATGTACTTTGCAATTCAAATTGTAAAACTAATATGGAAGTAGTTCCAAAGAAATTTAAACAAAAACACATTGTTGTAATGCATATTCTTCATCAAGCTAATATTATTCATGCACAAATCATTCCCTATATCTATACAAACCATTCCTATACTACATTAAAATAAAAATTTCTATTTCTGCACTAAACATTCATGGCCAAATTTTTTTTTTTTTTTTTTGCATAAATCAACCAAAAAGATTGTTAAGATATTAGTCAAAAATATTTTAGTGAAAAAAAGTGTAATTTTCATCCACATTCACAACATCACCTAACCAACATAGACTAGAGTAGAAAAGGGAGAATTACAAATAATCCCCCTATGAAATATCTAACTAGCTAAAAATGCCCAGTAAAATATTAATTGATTAATAACCTCCTAAATTTTTAAAAAAATTACTCAATGTATCCAAAATTAAAGAGTAAACTGCACGTGACCTTCAATTTTGTGTGTATAATGTCCATATTGCCCTTTTTCAAACAAAAAAATGACCTCATCTTCATCTTCTTCCCCACGTTGCCCCACCCATCCCACTGCCACCGTTGAACAACATTCCTTTAAAAAAAAAATTAACCTTTCTTTATCTTCATTAGCCCCCATTGCACTAAACCTATTTCTTCCATTGGAATAAAGTTTTTCTTCATTTTCTTCACCACATGACTCCTCTACAGCCACCTCTAAACCACATTCTAATCTTAATAAAAGAAAAAAATTGGCCTTTCTTCATCTTCGTCACCCTCCTTAACCACACTGAACTGTATTTCCTTTACCACCAATTGAAATAGAAAAAAATGGCCTTTCTTTATCTTTGTCACCCTCCTCAACCACACTAAACCCCATTTCCATTACCACCAACTAAAATAAAAAAATTCCTCATTTTCTTCAATAGCACCATGCTCCCACTTGAACTAAATTCTGTTCCCCCATCAAATGGAACAAAAATCTTACTTTTTTATAGATTATCAATGTACCTTAAAGCTATGGCCAAAGAAAAAAGAAAGATCTGCAATTTTCTATTTCCCCAACCGAAACAATAATTTTGAGAAAAAACCCCTTTATGTAAAAAGTCAAGCTTGAGAAAAGCTTTTGTGATGGGTTCTTTCGCTTTGTTATCAAGATTTTACAACCATGATATTCCATAATTCTATTTGTAGACTCAACAAGGTAGTTGAGTTGGTGCTTTAGTTGTACATGGGGGCTTAAAATTAGGTGTTCCATGAGTTATACATGAGTTGCTTTTAAGTTGTTTGATGAAATTTTTAGAATAAAAATGGAAGCATAATTTGAGGAGTTTATTAGCATAATGCTTAGGAACATGGGTATGGTGGTGAATAAGGCTTATAGTTTGTTGCAGAGGATGGAAATGGATGGTATGGAGCTTAACAGAATTGTGATCGGAATATAGGAATGGAGGGTGGAAGAAAGGTTGAGCTTTCTAACAAGTGCTTAGAGAGTTGGTCAATTTCTTTATATTTGGGGTATTTTAGTCATTATACATTTAATTTGACTATTAAGTAAGAGTTGGTTAATTTAGTTTTTTTGAAAATTTAGGAGGCTATCAGCCAATTAATATTTTACAGGCATTTTTAGCTAATTAGATGTTTTATAGAGGTGATATTTGCAATTCTCCCAATTAGAAAAAAAGCATTGTTTTTGCACGAATCATTAGTTTCTGACTAAAAGAATCGGTACCAACTAAAAGCATCAATTTTTTGGTATATATCCAACTTCAAAACTTTACATGGGCTATGATGGATCTCCAACTTGAGAAGTATCAATTTGTTATAATGAAGCTCCCTTAAGAATTTTAGTTCTCTGATTGGATTATTTTGCATTCATTTTATTTCCCCTAGCATTGAAAAGTGTAATAATTGATATATTTTCATTCGTTTGAGATGATATGCCTCCATCTTGAACTCCTCTATCTTGAATGCTTCCTTATGAGACAATAACCAACATAAGTATCAATCAATAGAGAAATAAATAAGGTGATAGACTGGATTACAAACTATAAAATAGCTTAACTTGTTCTAATTATTTTTCCTTGTTGCAACTCTTCCCTGACATCCTTTTCTAGTATTGCCAAGTGTTTCACAAATACTATATTTGACTTTAGGTTTCTTTCTTGATGGGATTGGCCTAGGCTCTTCTCATTGTTCTCTATTTCTTGTTTCTCTGGCCTTCCAAGTTCTCTTTTCAATGTTGTTGGAGGAATGATATTTAGTTGAACACCATCCAAAAATGGCCAAAACATAGAATCTAGAATCCTTCCAGCCTTATGATTTTAGCATGCTGGGATTCAACTTTTGAATAGCTATTGTGCACATACATCTGAATACCTTATCTTTTGTAAGATATGGCTACAATAGCATGCTTAATGGGATCCTAGTCAAATCCTATTCTTTACAATTATGCCTTCTATAATGCAAGTTTATAATGTAACGAACCTTATCATCATTCACTTGAAACTCATAAGATTCTCCAACCAGAATTTTACATTTGATAGCATATTCTTTTATAGTGGTCATTTTTTATAAAACTCTCTAAAGCATGTTAGTCCACTTTCTGCACCTTTGCTTTTTTGTTTAAATTTTATGCATCAACTTAGCTTTTATTAAGCAATATGTGGATTGGTACACCCCTTAATGCAATAATTCAGTCGTTGAAACTCTCACTTTTGTTGTTTGGGACATGTTTATTATTAATCTTTGAGATAGAAGCATGTCTTGCCTATATTGATGAATCCCCTAGTACTAATTAACTAATCAAATGTTTTATCTTTTTCAACTTGTTCATTGTTCTATTCAAGTTGATTAATGTATAAGGTTTTACTATAGCTTAGTAGAGGTGGTAATTTTTGACACGACAGGATAACACGACATGAATCGACACGATAGTATTAGGTTTGGGTTGAGGGTTTTTGGGTTTGGTCGACCCGATAAACAACTCAAAAATAATGGGCTGCTTTAGGTTAGATTTTGTGTTACCTGATAATAGCCCAAAAACATGATAATTTTATTTAATTGTTCCTTTGATTAGAGGTGATTAGTAGCAATTTTCTTATATTTTGAATTGAATTTTTGTAAGGGAAGTATGCATCTCCTTATTTAAATTTATGCTCACCTATTCCAAGTATATATCATATATATTTATTCTATGATTGATACATTGTGTACTTATTTTTTGTAGTAAACTTCAATTAAAAGAAGAGGATAGCAATAAAGAGATTTGACTGAAATTAAAAGTTAGAATATGCTATGTTTTTTGCATGTTTAAGTAATGACTTGTTATTTTTGAACAATTTAACTCTAGATTGATTTGAAGAATTAATAATTATTATTTACTATGTAAATCTTGACTACTTGGTGGTGTTGGGATGATTATTAATCATTGAATGGGATTAATTATATTTCTTTGTTGAAATTCGACTTTATTATTGTTAAAATTAAGTTGTGCAAAAATTTTGATTTAACATGAAAAATTTCATATTAATGATGTTGTAGAGAAAATTAGATGAAGTCCAATTATCAATTGCTCTATGGTACTAAGATTGGTTTGCTAGAGTATAATATTGACTTTTTCTAAATTTTTGGTATAAGTTGATTTTTTCTCAAAATCTTGGTATAAATTGATTATTTTATTAAGATTCTAGTTGAACATAAAATGTGTTGGTTTTTAGATAAATTATTAATGAAAAATAAGCATATGCTAAAATGGATTGGGTTTGGGTTGACATGAAAACTTTTAGGTTAGGTTTGGGTTGAGGCTTATTAGGTTGAGTGTTTATTGAGTTGGGTTCGAGTTGAGCAAAATTTTGTGATATTCCCATCTCAATTTGACACGAAACAACCCAACACGACACAATTGCTATCCCTATAGCCTAGACAAGCTTTTCCAACATTTTTGCATGTAATTGTTTTAAGTTTGCATATATATGCTTGTAACATTTCCTATGTGTAACAGTAGGAGCTACCGCATGCAAGGCCTCAAACAAACCTACACATATAAAAAAAACTTCATAGTTAATAAAAAAGGTAGAATATATAAAAGTTATAATACTAGAATTAAACTCAAGACACTTGCTTTTGTTTGTCTATCATAAAAGTTTATGGTTTGTCATCATGAATACCTCGAAGCATATCGACAAATAGAGAAGAAAGAAACCCTAACTTTCTTTATTTTGAATAGAGACAACAGACAACATGATAGCACTATATTTCTCCTTGAGATAACATCAATTAAGAAAGGGTAGGTTGACACCCCTTTAATAAGCTAGAAGCAAAGTCATTCCCTTCAGCATTCTTCATGGTGAATGCTAAGGCCTCCTATAATTATGCTCATGGGAAGAGACCAGATATGCTCCATCCTGTTTGAACTACCTTTAACTGATGAAAATATTACAAGTTCTCTATCCAATTAGAGAAAGCAAACTAAGCTAAGCAGTTATAGTCGATCATGGCAAACTTAGTCTCATTTAACAATTATAATATTGTTTTTTTGCTTCAATTGGAGTGAAGGCTTAGTTATGCCAATTGGATTGGGAAAACAAATGCATACAAATAAAACAACTAAGCTTATACCAATTATTTTTAAAGAAAATGTAACACCCCCTAAATTCTAAATTAGAAAAAAAATTTAGAAATTTTAAGTTTAGAAATTTTAATTTTTTTTTTCTCAAAAAACAATTAGGGTTCAAAACTTAAATAGGAGATGACTTAATTGAAACAAGTTTGAAAACCTTAGGGGCTAATCTATAAATAATTTGGGTTAATTTTAGGCACTAAATAACCTAAGGGCTAAATTGAAAATTGAAAATTGGGATGGGGGTCAATTTAGAATTTTAAAAAATTTCCTTTTAAATAGCAAAACACCCCCCAATTTCTCCTAATTTCCACATGCAAACCCCTCTACCCCTCTCTAATGAAGTTCCTTCGATGATGGTAGAAAATTGAAACTAAACCATCCATCAGCATCTTCTCATCATGACGAACACATAAATACCAAATGGACTCAAAATTGGTCAACCAACTACTAGGAAATTGAAGTTGAAAATTGGGCAACGACAGAGATGGTGGACACTGTGGCTCAAATAGTGGAAGCTTGGGTTTGGATAGTGGGTCTTGATGGGTTTAGCTTAGTGAATGACATAGCAATCTTAATTTTTAGTTTTGATCACCAGTGGCAGTGAAATTGAGCAAAATAAATGATGGCGGTGGTAGAGTAGAAGGGTTTAAATAAGAATTGATGGGTAATTTGATGGCAAAACCTGAAATTAATTTGGATGTTTGATTGTATGTGTTGAGAGGTACTGATTGGTAGTGGTTGCACACTAGTCTGATGGTGGCAGATGGTGGTGCACTTGGACCTAGGAATAGAAAATTCAGTTCATTGTGGGGATTGCATGCATGGTGTTTGTTCACACAAATTTCGTTGTCTGCAAAATTAAATCACAAGACAAAGAAAAAATAATGGACAAATTAAATATATATATATATATATATATATGAGAATTACAATTTATTAGAGAAAAAACATAAATTCCCTAACAAAACTAATCCCCTAATTCTTCTCCTAGTATATATATGATCTAAGGGCTTAAAGCTTGTTCTTGGATATATGGTGTAGTATCCCTTGACTTGGTAAAAGATACTACGAAATATTTTTGAAACCCGAACCTTGACTCCGAGATCAAAGGACTTGATAACTTGATACTTTGAAGAGGTATAGGACCTTTGCGGTAGCAATACGTCGTCGCAACAAGAACTTAAAGTTTAAAAACTTGAGTATTGGGGCTTGAGAATATATGAATATGTATATATAAATAAGTCTCTAGTCATCCC
>JACGDI010005764.1:38381-84486 GCA_014898725.1 Jacaranda copaia
TATATTATTTACACATATCATTTTTTAATTGGCTCAAAAATTAAGCCATCTACAGTATTTTCTTGTGTTGGTTTGGCTTTGACAATTTAGTAAAATGGCAAAATTCGATTTGAAATGGGAATTGCTCCATTTGGAGTTTCGTTATTTTTGTTGCTTTATGATTTTCTCTATTCTGATATGATTGGGAAAAAATATGAATTTTATCAAGATATTGGATATATATAGTTTTACTTAGTATCAAGTGGGCTTGTATATATAAAAATAAACTTAACCATGATTAGTTAAGCTAAATGATGTAATTAAAATTATAATTTTGTATAATATTGCAAAGACCAAGTATCAGTAAAAATTTGAGAAAATTCTTACATTTTGATTAAATTGTTGATTATGGACTTAGACTATTAATTCAGAAAATAATGACATAAAGAATGATTATCGATAGGGAATAAATAAATCCCTTGTTAATACTATAGTGACATTAGTATAACTAGTATGTGACCATGATATTTTCAAAATAAGCCTTTAAATATTATACTAATTGGAAAACACCTAATATTAAGACATAAAAGGGTTAATTATTGCTTATAGAATGCGGTGTAAACATTTTGACATTAAACATATTCTATTGGTATAGGTGATGAGGGGCCAGGGTCTACAGGGTCATATGATGAGATGGCAGTTTTTGTGGAATTTAAGATGAGGTTATAGCCCTTTTTTTCTCTGGGAAGTGAATGATCTTCATTGTTTAAATTCTCTTTCTCTATTTATCTAAACTTGATTATACTCATTTTGGTGCCCAAAACTCCTTTTATGTTGTCAATTTTCTATCTCATATACCTCATAGCCTTAACAAAGGGGGAATCACTCAATTTCTTGGATTATATATATTTCTGTAGATTAGATATCGTACAAATACTTTGTATACTCTTATCTTACCCTATTTATTTTATTTTAATATCTCATAAAAATGGAAATTTTTTATAAGTTCATTGAATAAGTTCCATTTCTTGTTTGTCCACTACTTTATTGTACGTAATAAATCGAAAAAAAAGTTCTGATACATCTGGAAAATAGAAACCAAGACTAGGAATTTTTGACGAACAACATCAAAAATCATTACTCTTTTGACACAAGAAAAGGAATTTTCTACACCCCATAACGGATGTTAGCTCAATCCGAAGGAAATTATGTGGAAGCTTTACAGAATTATTATGAAGCTATGCGACTAGAAATTGATCCCTATGATCGAAGTTATATACTCTATGATATAGTTCCTGTATGTGTTGGTGTTTTGGTTTTGCTATCCAGTTTCATTTCATACTCCTGGTTAAATCATTATGTTTGTTATTCATACAGCCTTGCCGACTAATATTTTTATGAATTGTATCATTCCGTTCAGTATGATATACATGCTTCTGATAAGTTATTTTGAAATATGTTTTACTATCGGTATTATGTTATGTTACCCATGGGGATACCCTCGGGAAGTTTGTTACCCATAGGGATTCTATGAAAAGTTAGGCCTAGGATTGGGTGTGGAAAGATTACTGGATGGTACAGAACGACGATAACTGGTCTCCTAACTAGTACCCACGTACAATCCTAACTTGCAAAGAGTTAGAGGTAGATATCCATGAGTGGCAGGAATTGACATACGGTCGGCCATGCTATATGTCATGTTATTACCTATCAAGCCAAGTGCTTTGGTATCGAGCCAAGTACTTGGGTAATGGAGTGATAAGGGAAACTTGTTTGCGTTATATTTATATTTTATTTTACTGTTATGTTCTATTCTAGGAGCAATAAGGTCGGGTTTCCAACAGTCTGCTAAAAATTGTATGACATCTGTTATGAGATATTATTATATCATGTCATACATTATTACATATCTTGTTACTTGAATCCCTGTTTATTTATACTTTGCTATCGATAGATTTACTTTCAATAGTTTTTCCCTTGACTATTTATTGTACACTTTCCTCACTAAGTCTTTAGGACTTACCCTATTTTGTTGCTTCTTATTTCCTTCCCAGACAGGGTCTTATAGAAGATACATTTTAAGACATGATCCAGTGATGGCATGTGTGTTTTGTAATAGAATAGGCGTTATGTATTTAAAGACTTGGATTTGGTTACTTTTTGACTTGTATTTATCTAACTTTGGTATTTATGTATATATCTATGAACTTGTCTAAAATGCACCTAACTCCTTTACTTAGACTTTTGGGTTGATATGTAAATAGTTAAGTAAGTTTGATGTTGTCTTTTGATATGTACAAATTTGCATGTTTGGGGTTAGTCCTTTAGATTTACCTCGCTGCTATCTTTTGAGGTTATTCATTGGATTCTGGTGTCTTTAAGTTATCATTTGTGATTATGGTCTAAATTTGAACAAATGGCACTTTAGGTTAGGTCACACTTTTAGCCGAGGAATTATAAAGGTGGTATTAGAGCCTAGGTTTGCGATGACTTAGGTGTATGCATATATGTGGGATTTATGTTGAGTAAGTGGGATAGAAGGTTAGTTAAGCTATGAACTCTTGGGTGTAATGTTCAATACAAGGAGGTAGGAGATTGTACCTAGGATGGTAGACTAGTTTGTAATCTTCACTTCCAAAAATCCAGCGTTAGACTTTAGAATGAGAATAAACATTGCGTATCATGTGTGTGATTGAAAAGCTTTATGTGGTTAAGAAAGTGTGGAAAACGAACTTAACTAGTATGACTTTAATACGATAAACTTATATATTGTAGTATGATAGGGGGACATAAAGAAGGAAAGGAAGCCATGAAGGATAAGAGCAAAGACTCTCTTGAGGGGAGGATTAGAGCCTTGGAATATGAATGGGCAAGGTTGTTGGAGCGATACCAAAATTATGAGGATTGGTTCTATGACTTGAACGAGACATTGATGAGAAGGTGGGAGGAAAGATACCATTTAGAAATAATGTTTCAACTCAGAAGTGATACTATAGAGAGGCTTATAGATGAAGTAGATTAGGAGAGTGAAAAGGTGAAGATAGCGGAGGGACAAATTGAGAGACTCCGTATGCTACGGGCGTAGATGGAAGAAACTTTTGGAACTTTGGAGGCAAATCATCAAAATATTATCTCTACAATTCACATGATCATGGATGAAGTTAGGATAATGTTGGCACACTACGGGTGTGCCATAAATCAGATTATTAGTATGGGATAGTACCTGAGGTCGAACCCTCCATAGTTCGTCCCTCCTTAGAACCAGGGCAGAGAGAGGATATTCATATTAGGGAGATACTAGGAGAGAATACTGAGGATGTGCCAACAGCGGACCATGAGGAGGATCTTGAGGAGCTACTATTTGAGGAGGAGCCCTCGGTCGAGGCGCCATAGGGTTCAACATAGAGAATGCATATTTGGAGTTCAAAGAGAATAATGATGAGATATACATGGAGTTGAATGGGGAAGAGCTAGTGGATAAAGATATATAGTCTGATATCATCAATGTGGAAGACTAAAGTTTGAGACTCCTATATGTGTAAATATGTCTGTATGTATGTATGAGTGTCATAGTAATACCTTATTGCTATTTGAAAGTAGAAGTAGGCTAAGAATCTAAAATATTAGACCATAAAAAGGATAAATATAACTTAACCACTTCATTTCAAGGATCTAATCATTCTTATAATAACTATTTAAGTCTATAATATTTACCTTCAAAGCTAAATCAAAAGGCAACTGGAGAAAAACTCTAAAGAACATTGCATTGGAGAAATCGCGCAGAGCTGAAACAATCAACGTTTGAATACCTTCCACAGCTCCAGAAATCCTAAACTTTTTTAGAGAGAACCATCACACACCAAGGTAGATTCTGTAAAAATTTTTGTACAAATCAAAACTTCCAAAGTCCTTGAAATCTGCCACACAAACAGCCAAACAACAATGGTTCACTAAGGAGCAACAAGTCCCCCAAGTGTTGGACCTCTAATGTAAGGAAAGCCATAAATCAACCTCAAATCTGGTAGAAAATGACAGGATGAATGAGGGATTGGTGTTCGAAGAGGAATTGGAGAAGGAGAGAGTTTGGAGAGTGTGAAACTTCAACACATGAAAAATCACACTTTTGTAGGGAAAAAGGGAATCTCTTGGATTAGCTTTCTAATGGCCTGCCACATGGTATCTATAGAGAGGATGGTGTGATGCAAGTTGACATCACACCTCCCATGCTTGTTGGCAACTTGCCAACTTGCATGTGAATTTGAATTTCACATACATTTGCATTTAACTTGTATTTTCATTTCATTTTATGAAATGTAATGTAAATTAACTCTAATTAAATTCAAATGAACTCCTTCATTTGCTTTTTCCTCTAAAACCAAATTCACATTTTAATTAAATTAAAATTTTAATTAAATTAATTGGATTGACTTAACTCTTTAAGTCAATTAACTTAACTCTTTAAGTTAATTGGTGTCAACTTAATTTTTTAAGTGAATTTGACTAATTACTAGTCACATGGCATCAATTAAATTAAATTTTTAAATTATTTTAATTAATTTAATAATTAAATTAATCAAACCAGGAAGACCAAAAATTTAGTCAACCAATTTCTTCTCCAAAATGCCTAGATAGAATTTTCTAACTCCTTGAAAAATTCCTTCTATCAAGTAAAAATTTCTTTGAGAATTTTGTGTGTGACCCATTAGGTTCATCCATTCATTGGATGTGGGCTCACAACTTATTGTGATATTCTGAATAGTAAAATATTCACATTAGTTTAAACTCTTTTAAATTAATAACTCTTTCAATTAATCTCCATTGGTCGAAGAGTACCCAATCTCCATATTCTATGTTTAGCAACAAGCTTATGGAGTCCAACTAATTTGATGAAATGAATATGTCATGATGAACTATTCTAGCTCTATGCTTGCCATGTAAATATGATTCTTCCATCTCTTATGTCCTGAAAGAGGCTTAGGGCAAGACATTTGTCGGCTCTCCAATAGCCTCGATTACTATTTTTTAATTCTAATGTTTGATTCTCCTTTATGACATCATCTTTGAAAAACTCATTTTCCAAAATGTCATACTACATTGCGTAAGGATTTCTTAAAATTGATCATTATAGAATATATAGGAGATGTATTCATCCTTCACAACAATGAGGACATGGATCCTTTCTTGGATCTCACAAATCTCAATGTTTAAGTAGCTCATACCTAGTCTCAACTTGGATGACCCGCTGCGTGGTTGGTGAAGAGTCAAAACACGAGGACCTAAACATAATGTTATTATAGATCCTCAGGTGAAAGGACTAATTTCTGCACTAACATAAGTTGGAGAACTTGCCACTTTCGCTATCTAGTGGATTCTCTGGGGGGTCTTCAGTGAACTTGTTCTCTAACAAGCAATTGCTAATATGCACCTATGTCTAACATGGATTGCTTATGAAATAGAGTAATATCCAACTTCATGGATTTATACATCATCAGTGCAAGTCTATTCAAATCTTAAATGCTTTATCTCATAAAATTCTACAACTTGGAATATTTGAAATCACGACCATAAAGACTTATTTAATGATCACCACCAAGTGTGCAATCAGGTCCTATTGTCTTGTGTGATTTAAGGGCTTCAACCAGATGCTAATAAAGTAAAATAATCATAAAATGAAGATGGCCATTTTATATCAATATCATTCAATCAAGATTGTATTACAAGTAAAATAGTTTTTACATGCCAATCTAATTGGCCATTGGGCACTATTTAAACAATCTCCCACTTGCCCTAAAGCTAATTCCCCACATCTTTGAGGCCCAACTTCTCAATATTCCCTTCAAAGACCTTTTATGTTTAGCGGTCGAGACAATGGTTCTGCTATGTTCTCTTATGAGGCAACTGTGTCTATTTGATTATTGCCTTTATCTATTAATCTCATAGTCAAATGATAAAATATCAAAATGTGCTTGGATTACTGATGAGATCTTAGCTTAAGTCGCAAGTTTTTTTTGAAAGACAACCATAGGCACTTGCATGCTAGGCAGTACATCTAAATCTTGGATGAAGTTTTTTTTATCAAAACACCTTCCTTTGCAGTTTCAAAAGCCACAATATATTCCACCTCGATGGTGGAATTAGCCGTGGTGTCTTGTTTGGCGTTTTTCCAACTCACCATGCTGCCATTGATACGAAATATAAATCCTGAGATGGATTTGAGGTCATTTTCATCGGATTGAAACTAGAATTCGAAAACCCTTCAAGTTTCAATTCTCTATTGCCGTATACCAAAAACAAATCCTTAGTTCTTCTTAAATACTTTAAGATTACTTTTACATCTTGCCAATAACTTTCACTGGGGTTGGATTGAAAGTGGCTTGTAACGCTTAGAGTGTGAGCTATATCCGGCCCTGTCATTGAATAGCATACATTATACTTCCTATGATGGATGCATAAGATATGTGAGATATTTTTTCTCTATAATCTTTAGTCTTGGGGGCCATAGACTTGGAGAGACAAAGACCATGTCCTATAGAAAAGAATCCATTCTTGGATTCTTCCATACTAAACCTCTTTAGTATCTTATCAGTGTATGGCATTTGGGAAACACTCAACATCTTTTTTGATCTATCTTAATAGATTTATATTCTTAATATGAAGGATGCTTCTCCCAAATCCTTTATAGAGAGTTGTGAAGATAAACATGTTTTAGTATACTTTTTCTCTCTCATTTTCAGTGAGAAGAATGTCATCAACACAAAGTGCAATAAAATGTATCGAACTCCCACTAACCTTTTGTACACACATGGTTCATACACATTTTTGATAAAGCCAAATGATTTGATTGTTTTATCAAAATGTATGTTCCAACTTTAGGATGATTATTTAAGTCCATAAATGGACCTTTGTAATTTGTAAACCTTTTTCTCACTCCGCTTAGATGTAAAACCTTTTGATTGCTCCATATAGATTTTTTCTTCAATGTTTCCATTGAGGAAAGCGGTTTTCTCTTCCATTTGTCATATCTCATGGTCATAATATGCAGCTATAGCAAGCATAATCCTAATGGATTTAGGCATAGCGATTGGTGAAAAGGTTTTCTCAAAATCAATATCGAGTCATTGAGTGTAACCTTTCGCCACTAGTTTTACCTTAAATGTCGTTACCTCTCCATTGAATCCTAACTTTTGTTTATAGATACATTTGCAGCCAACAAGTACTATACCCTCTGGTAGATCTATCAAAGTCCATTCTTTCTTGGAGTACATAGAGTCCATTTCAAATTTCATGGCTTAAGCTAATATCCCGAATCTATGTCCAACATAGCATTTTCATAGGTCTTTGGATCACTATTTGCTTAGCCCATTTTATGAAGAAATCCAAACCTCTTAGGGTGCTTCTTGATTGGGTTTGACCTTCTTAGAGATTGTGTGCTAAGCTATTGATGTTCACTTGTTTCTATCTCTTGTGGGATTTTACGATCATCTTGAACTTCATCAAGTTCAACGATAATGCCTTTTCTGTCTAATAGAAATTTCTTGTCTAAAAAGATGGTGTTCCTTATAACAAACACTTTTTGTTCCAAAGGATCATAGAAATAATAACTTAAAGACTCTCTTAGGTATCCTACAAACTTACACAAGATGGATCTTGCATCTAATTTGCCTGCCCCTAACCTGTTGATGTATATGAGAGACCCTAAACTCTTAGAAAAGAATAAGAAAGTGCTTTTTCATACCACATCTCATGTGGTGTCTTTGGCACCAACTTTGAGGGCATTACATTTAGCAACCTCGCCATTATTTCTAAGGCGTATCCCCAAAAGGATATAAGTACATTGGTGAAACTCATCATGGAATATACGATGTCTAATAAGGTATGGTTTCTTCTCTTGGCTATTCCATTATGTTGGGGTGTGTCGGGTGGAGTTCATTGAGAGAGAATCCCATTCTTCTTTAGATAATCCAATAATTTGAAACTTATGTATTTGCTTTCTCAATATGACCGAATAGCTTAAATACTTAGTCTTTGTTGATTTTTTTAAATAATCCAATAATTTAAGCCTTTTCAAAGGCTTCGAACTTGTACTTCATAAGATATGCATGTCTAAACTGAGTATAATCATCAATGAAGGTAATGAAGTATGAATAGCCACTTCTCGCACTAACTTTTAGTGGTCTATGAATATCTATATGGATCAAATCCAAAGGACTTGTGGTTCATTCTATTTATCTTATAGAAAAAGCCTTGGTCATTTTTTCTTTTAAACAAGATTCACAATTAGGAAGATCCTCTATGCCTTTAACGTTTAGTGCTTCAAGGGCTTCTAATTTGTTCACCGTATTCTTAAAAATATGTCCAAGTCTAGTATGCCACAAAATGACATCTTCTTGGTTATCTAATTTTCTCTTACTTTGTTGAATGTGCATTAGTGATGGTTGATAATCCAAAATATATAATCTATTGTTAAGTGTACCTTGAGCAATTGAAGAACCATTCTTTATTGCCTTTAAATTCCTATTTCATATTGAAAAATTAGATCTTTCACTATTTAAAACAGGAATTGAAATGATGTTTTTAACAAGATTTGGTACATAACAACAAAGATGTAATACAAATAAGGAGTTCCTTAAGTTTAACTTAATTTACACTTTTGGCTTTGGCTATAACTTTTGCTCCATTGCCGAAGCATAGGACCAAATCTCCATCACTAAAATTTATTCTTTTTTCCATTCTTTGTAGCCAATTACAAAGATGAGAGCCACATCTGATATCATATATTCATGAGGAAGAATTTTTCCTCAGATGCATTTCAAAAAAGTACATACCATTTCCAAGGGTTGCAAGGTATTTCTTACAATACTACTTCCAATGGCCTTTCTTACCAAAGTAGAAACAAGTAGCATTAAATTTATCCTCTTTAATCTTGTTGACTCCACTGGACACTTTAAATGTCTGTTTCCTCTTGAAAAAGAACACTTTTTCTTCTTACCCTTTTTCTTTTGGCCTTTAGAGTGGAAAGAGAAAGCAATCACTAGAGGTTTGCCTTTGTTATGGTTGTCTCCATCTAGACCAACACTTTGGTCATATAAACTCAGCAAGGATGTAAGGATCAAAGCCTTATGGAGATCATTATCCATTACTATGTCCAGGTCGAAAAACTTCTCAAGTTTAATCATCTTTAGACCATAGTTGAGGATGCATGGCTTCTTATTTATCACAGCTTGAAAAATTTCCTTTGACTACATGAACTCCTCATACCTTATTTTCTATACAACTCTTGCAAGCAATAGACTTGGTATGTTTCATGTGTTTGTGAAACTTTTGAAGTGATAGATGCCATTATGAGACTATGGTTTAGGAGGTGTTCCTCAACCTTTTTTGTGAACATTTCACATATCTCTTGACCCACATCAATCCCTATGGGATTAGGAGCACCATAATATAGGACATATATCCATTTCTCGAAATCTAGTATGATTTTGACGCTTAGTCAATCTTGGAAGTTTGGCGCCATTGATTTATTGGTTTCCAATATAATGCTAAGTGGATTTATGGCCATTCTTGAGATTTCTCAAATCTTCAAAGGCAAAAAAAGAGAATATAAGCATGTGATTGAATTTTGATATAGAAAACATATTAATGGATTTTCAAGTATATTTTTCCCCCACTATTTTATCAAATTCCTCACCCTCATAAGAAATCTAGGAAATCTCATTTCCTAATGAGAATCAAGGCCCCAAGGCATTGTAGTAGATCCATGACTCATGAGATATCCACAAATAACCGTAAGGTAACCAACTTTTACTAATTGCATACTTATGCAAATATTGATATATTTTGCCTCACTTTTCATGTAAACCTATGACTTATGCAATATCTACACCACTAAGTGTTTAAGTCGGACCTACCAATCAATCTTTGGTTAGAAACCACACTATATCATTCCATGACTCAAGAGATAATGCCATAGGAAGTTTCAAATCAAAGCGCATCATATGCTAAGTAAGTGAGCATAGCTTTTCTCCATAAATGTGACCTACGACTCGTGAGACATCACACAAATGTGATAGCGTCTCATGTTACAAACTATTGGTAGAAAGCATGGATTAGTTAAAACTATTTTTAATTTGTATCCACATTGACCTAATATTTTGAAAGCACTTAGACTCCTCTAAGTAGAATGATTTTCTTACTTTGAAAGATCTCATCAATTTTATTTTCTCTTAGTTAGGCTTTCTATATCCTAGCCATGCACCTCATACATCCATAGAATAAAGAAAACATAAATATAGCATGCTCCTAGGTTGAGATGATCATCATGAACCTTAACCAAGTAGTGCACTTAGAGCCATAGGCATACTACTTAGTTGATTTTAAGTGAACTGATTAAATCTAGCTATTATATAAATGTGTTCCATACATTCATGGGTCTTTATGCCTCCTTGATTCCTTTGGCCTTCTTTTTCTCTTTGCAACATTTACAATAGAAAAGAAATTTTCAACCCTAGAGCTCTACTCTCATAATATTTACAAGATAGAAAAATAAGAGGCCTACAAGCCCCTATTTAATACAACCTTTATCAACAACTTGAAACAAATAAAAGCAATTTAAAGGCTCATGTTTATCCCCATAACATTCACTATCTATTCAACAATTAAATGAAAAATAAATAATAATTGACATTCAATTCAACAAATTAAATGCTTATATCATAAACAATTAATTAACTAGCAAAAATAAGTATAACTCCTTATGCATCTTATTTTTGCACTAAATTGAAGATTAACTTGAATAAGACTTCAAAAGCATGCAAAAATGTCAAACAACATAATTTTGAGAACTTGTACTACATTTGTGCATCTGATTAACATGAATTAAAATCAATTTTGAGCACAAAGCAACACAAAATAAAGCCTCAAAACTCGTCCAAATGACCTTGGTTCACTCCTAACTTACTAGCTTGGGTGGCATGTGGTAGGCATGTGCACAACATGCCTGCTACTCAGCTAGCACTGGGCAGCCTGGGTGGCAGTTTGTCAAGTTGTAATTCGGATCAAGTCAACACCAATTTTTGCCTACTTTTGTGCACCAAAAAATTATGGACACTCCCATAATATTAATTCACACATATTAGATGAATTTTTAGATTTAAAAAACCTTTCAAAAATGGAAATTCAAGTGCTCAAACATGCTTCAAAAATCAAGTGCAAGTAAAAATCAACATTCTCTAAAAATCCTCAATTAACTCGAATCCAATTAGATGCAAAAATTACCAAAATAGCTTAAGGCCAAATTAAACATTCCATATTAATATATAACATAATTCAATTCTAAATCAACATTTAACATAATCATCTATGAATCAAAATCATGCCAACACATAAATCAACACTTGAACCACATATTAGCATATCTCAATTCATCACAAAAGGAGCCACATGCAAAATCAACTAAACACTTAAATTCATTAATTGAATAAAGTATTTAGAGATATAGAATCAATTCACCAAAATCTAAATTAAAGCATGAATTAAGCTCTGAAACCACTTGAAAATAAAAGTGGGCTAAGGATTTAAAATATAAAACCATAAAATATAACTTAACCACTCCACTCCAAGAATATAATCATGCTTATAATAAAGATTTAAGTTTAGGAAATTTACCTGCAAAGCTAAATCCAAAGGCAAGAGGAGAAAAACTCCAAAGAATACTCCATTGGAAGAATTACGCACAGTAGAATAAATCAACGTTTGAATGCCTTCCACAACTCCAAAAATTCTCAAATTTTTCTAAGAGGACCACCAGATACCAAGGTAGATGCTATAAAAATTTTGTGCAAATTAGAACTTCCAAAGTCCTTGAAATCGTCCATGCAAAGAACCACACAGCAATGGCTCACCAATGGGCAACAGTCTCCCAAGTGTTGGACCTCTAATTTGTTAATCCACACACCCAAGGACAAATCTAATTCAAACTCAAATCTGATGGAAAATGAGAGAATGAATGTGAGGGAATGGTGTTCGGAGAGGAATTGGAGAAGGAGATTTTTTGGAGAGTGTGAAGCTTCAACACATAAAAAATCACACTTTTTGGAGGGAAAAAGAAAATCTCTTAGATTAGCCATCTGTTGGCCAGCCACATGGTACTTATAGAGAGGATGGTGTGATGCAAGTTGGCATCACACCTCCCATGCTTGTTGGCAACTTGCTAACTTGCATGTGAATTTGAACATGCATTTGCATTTAATTTGCATCTTCATTTTATCTAATGAAATGTAATGCAAATTAACTCTAATGCAAATGAACTCCTTCATTTGATTTTTTCTCCAAAACCAAATTCTCATTTTAATTAAATTAACTCTTTAATTTAATTAATTGAATTGACTTAACTCTTTAAGTTAATAGGTGTCAACTTAACCCTTTAAGTTAACTTGACTACTTAATAGTCACATGGTACCAATTAAATTAACTTCTTCATTTAATTGGTCTAATTTAACTTCTTAAATTATTTTGGTTAATTTAACAATGAAATGAATTAAACCAAGATGACCAAAAATTTAGTCAATTGATATCTTCTCCAAAACGCCTAGATAGAATTTTCTAAGGAGTTAGAAAATTCCTCTCATCAAGTAAGAATTTCCTTTAGGATTTTGTGTGTGACATATTAGGTTCACCCATTCTTTGGATATGGGCTCACAACTTATTGTGATATTTTGAATATTAAAATATTCACATTGTTTAAACTTCTTTAGACTGATAACTCTTTCAATTAATCTCCATTGATCAAAGAGTGACCAATCTCCATAGTCGATGTCTAGCAACAAGCCTATGGAACCTAAATAATTGGATGAAATGAATATGTATTGATGAACATTCTAGCTCTACGCTTGCCATGCAAATATGATCCTTCCATCTCCTAGCTCTCGAAAGAGGCCTAGGGTAAGATATTTGGTGGCTCTCCAATCACCTTGATAACTATATTTCTAATTCCAATGTTTAATTCTCCTTTATGACATCATCTTTGGAAAAATCCTTTTCTAAATTGTCATACTACCTTTGTGCAAGGATTTCTTGAAATCGATCATTATAAAATACACAGGAGATGCACTCATCCTTAATAGCAATGAAGAGACGGATCACATCTTGAATCTCACAAATCTCCATGTCTAAATAGCTCATATCCAATCTCATGTGCACGGTGAAGAGTTAAAACATGAGGACCTAAACACAATGTTACTATGGATCCTCAGGTTAAAGGACTAATTATATACACTAGCGTAAGCTGAAAAACTTGCCACTACTAACTTGCCACTTTGGCTATCTAATAGATTCACCGGGCGAGTCTTCAGCAAACTTGTTCATTAATAAGTACTTACTAACATGCACCCATATCTAACATGGATTGCTCATGAAATGGAGTAATATCCAACTCTTTGAATTTATGCATCATTAGGGCAAGTCTATTTGAATCTTAGATGTCCTATCTTCTATGATTCTACGACTTAAAACATTTAAAATCATGACTATAGATATTATTTCATGATGACCACCAATTGTACAACTAAGTCTTATAGTCTTGTGTGATTTTGGGACTTCAACAAATTGCTAGTGAAGTTATATAAGCATAAGATGAAATGGCCATTTTATATGAATATTATTCAATCAAGATTATATCATAAGTAAAATAGTTTTTATATGCTAATCTAATTAGCTACAAGGTATTATTCCAACACTAAAATTAGAGTGTAATAGGCTAATGTTAGCTAGACTAGTAGGGTAACCCCTAACCTAAGCCTTGTCATTTTGTTCCATGATCAGGCAATTAGTTAGCTCAGCTAGTTTGAGATTTTGACTTTGTACATACCAATTGCTAATGCTAACTCAGAATGGTAATGAAAGCTTTTATGTCTATTTTCAAATGATTAGACTCTTGTTGTAGTAAATTTTAGTCAAATTTGTATAATACTTTATATGTAAATTTAAGAAATTAGAAATAACTGATGATAACATTAGATATTATTGCACAACCTTGATAACTTGCAGGTTAAGAAGCATCTCAACATATAAATTGGTTTAGAGAAAGAATAGCTTCACATGAAAGCTCTCAAACACCTATTTAGGCTTGATTGGGTTTATAAGAGAGGCCGCTCGGTAGATGGGATAATAAACAAAATGACCCTGATAAGGGGGCACTCGCTCTACTACAACCACCGCGAGAACAAGAAGTTTCACAAACTCCTCTGATGGATCAACTAGCTGCGGGTCAACTAGTAGGCCCTATTCTTCAAATATGGAAATAATTTATGTGATTTCTCTAGCAATAGGGGTAAGTTGACAAGGTAGGAAATGTAGAGAAGCTCATCGAGGATCGGGTGTTGCAATAATTCCATAACTTCAATCACCTAAAATTTCTAGGGGAACCAAATGACAGAAGTGCCTAAGCTTAGATTGAGAATTTGGAGAAAATATTTGGAACTTTGTATTATGTAGAAGAACAAAAAGTTTGATGTGCTATATTTCTGCTAGAAGCTCCCACACATAACTGGTAGAAGATGATAGACCACAGATGGACAACGGAAAAAACTCAGCAGACTTGGCAAAATTTTACTTGGGAATTCATGGAGAAATATATTCCATTGGTTGCTAAGCATGCAAGGGAAAAGGAGTTTATTGATCTAATATAGGGAACATCATCTGTAAACCAGTAGGTGGCCATATGTAGCTGATTGATTTAATATGCGCTCCACATACTTGGAGACGAGGAATGACAAATTCACAAATTTGTGGAAGGACTTCGGCCAAAAATTAGATGAGCCCTTATCACATATTGAAGTCAAGTGTACCATAAAGATCTAATAATAAAGCACAAAAATATCTAAATTAATTTGCCTACACTCAAAGTCAAAGATTTAATCATGCTTCTAATTCAGATTTGGATGAAGGATTACCTTGAATGCTCAAAAATCCAAGGAAAAAAGGAAGATCACTTCAACACTTGAAAGCTATCTTTTAGTGGCGTAGTAGGATCATGGAAACAATTGCCCGATCAAATCACCTCATAATCAGTTAAAATTTGGACCCAAGCTCACAATACCTTGATAAAGCTCCAGGAAAAAATTTAGCCAAAAAGGAATCCAACATGGTCTTCAAATACGCTCCAAAGTTACTGCCCAAACTGTAGATCTCCAAAAGCTAAGCAATCTAAATGTCTTGCCTCTAATGTCAAGATCCATACACTAATGGACAATCTAAATCTCTCCTAAATCAATAGGATTATCAAAGAGAGATAAGAGCAAATAAAGGCCAAATTTGAGAGAAAGAGGTAAAGAAAATGTGAAGCCTCAATACATGAGAGAATCATGCAAAATTAGAGAAAAAAAAATAAAATCTAACAATTAGATCTAGAATTTTGCAAGCTAGCTCTCAAGTGGCCGGTCACTATATCTATATATAGAGAGAGGGAAGGTTAGATGCAAGTTGGCAACACACCTCCCATGAGGTGCCACATAAGCAAGCGAGGTGCCACATAAGTTCAAATTTCACTTGCATTTGAATTTTATTTGAAATTTTCATTTTATCTCATGAAATGTCATAAAAAATAAATTTAAATACACTTCAACTGAGCTCTTTCATTTTGAATTTCCTTCCAAGTTAATTCTTCACATTAATTAAATTAAACCATTAATAATTAATTATTCTTAACTTAACTCTTTAAGTCAATTAGCATAACTTTTTAAGCTAGAAGGTGTTAACACAACTCTTTAAGTTAACTTGACCAATTGATAGTCATGTGGTACCGATTAAAATAACTTCTTAATTTAATTATTCTAATTTAACTTCTTAAATTATTTAGATATATTTAATGATTAAATTGATCAAGCCAAAATGACCAACAATTTAGTCAATCGTTTCCCTCCAAAAATTGGTCAAGTGGAATTCTTCTAACTCTTAGAAAATTCCCCTTCATCATATAGGATTTCCAATTGACTTTTGTGTGTGACCTATTAGGTTCTACCATTCATTGGACATGGACTTAGAACTCTTGTGACTTTAGAATATCAAAATATTCACATTAGTTTAAACTTTTTTAAACTAATAACTCAATTCAATCAATCTCCATTACTTGAAGAGTACCCAATCTCCCTGGTTGATGTCCAACCTTAAGCCTATGGAGCCCAACTAATTGGCTAAAATGAATGCTTTTGGAGAACTATTCTAGCTCTATGTTTTCATGCAAATATGGTCCTTCCGTCTTCTATCTCCTAAAAGAGGCCCAGGGTAAGGTATTTGCTAGCTCCTTAATAGCTTCGTACAATGTTTCTATTCCTAATGTTTGATTTTGATTCATGACCTCATATTTGGGAAACTTTCTTTTCAAATTATCGTACTATCTTGTAGAAAGACTCATTAGAATTGATCATTATAGAATATATAGGAGATGCATTTGCTTTTCAGAATGATGAGGAGTTGTATCCTGTCTTGGATATCACAAACTTTTATGTTTAAATAGCTTATACTCAAGCTCAGCCTAAAAGACCCACTAAGTGGTTAAGAAAAAGTCAAACCATGAGGATCTAAACACAAGGCTACCATGAATCCTTAGGTCAAATGACTAATTACATGTACTAGCATAAGCTGGAGAACTTGTCACTATCGACTTGCCACTATAGCTATCTAGTGGATTCTCCGAATAGGCCTTTAGTGAACTTATTTTCTAACAAGCACCCATTAACATGCACTTATATCTCATGTGGATTGCTCATGAAATAGAGCAATACCAACCTTTAGATTTATGCATCGTAAGTGCAAGTTTATTCGAATCTTAGATGTCCTATCTCATAAGCTTTTACGACTTGAAAGATTTAAGATCACACCTATATAAGACTTATTTCATGATCACCACCGAGTAAAGTGACCAAGCCCCTAGCCTTGTGTTATCTAAGGGCTTTAACCAAATTCTAGTGAAGTAATATAAGCATAAGATGAAGATGGCCATTTATAGTGAAAATCATTCAATCAAGATTGTTTCACAAGTGAAATAGTTTACATACCAATCAAATGGTTACGAGGATATTATTCCAACAAGCTTCCACTTACCCTAAAGCCAATTCCCTACAGTCTTAAGACCTACATTCTCAAAGTATCTTTCAAAGACCTTTTGCGATGCAGGTTTAGTCAGTGGATTTGCTATGTTCTCTTCCAAGGCAACATTCTTATCTTGAATATTGCCTCTATCAATGATCTCTCGAATCAAATGATATTACCACAAAATTGGCTAGATTGTTGATGAGATCTTAGCTCTTTAGCTTGCACTACCACTTCTTAGTTATCACAAAAGATAATTATTGGCTTAGTAATGCTAGGCACTACACCAACTTTTAGATGAAGTTTTTTTATCCAAACACCTTTCTTTACACCTTTTGAGGCATTAATAGATTCCACCTCTGTGGTTGAATCGATTGCGGTGTCTTGTTGGAACTCTTTCAACTCACTCCACTACTATTGAGGTAAAATATAAATTCAGAAATAGATTTTAAGTCATCTACATCAGATTGAAAATTAGAATCTGAAAACTCCTCAAGTTTCAATTTTCTATTACTGTATACTAAAAATAAGTCCTTAGTTCTTCTCAAGTACTTAAGGATTGCTTTAAAGGCCATTTAGTGACATTCATTGAGGTCAGATTGAAAGTGGCTTGTAACACTTAGAGGTGTGAACATCCAACCTTGTACATTAAATGGCATATATTATGCTCCTAATGGCAGATTATAAGGTATGTGGCACATTCTAAGTCTCTCATTATCAATTTTAGGGGCCATAGACTTGGAGAGACAAAGAACATGACCTATATAGAGAAATCCCCTCTTGGATTGGTTCATACTAAAATATTTTAGTATCTTGTTAATGTATGGTGTTTGGGGAAACCCTATCATCCTTCTTGATCTATCTCTATAGATATGTATTCCTAATACATGGGATGCTTTTCCATGAAGGAGTAGATAACTATTTTTTAGTACACTTTAACATTGCACTCTCATTCCCAATGAGAAGAATGTCATTGACATAAAGCACAATAAAATGTATACTGCTCTCACTAACCTTCTTGTGTACATAAGGTTCATACATATTTATGATAAAGCCAAATGAATTGATTGTCTTATCAAAATGTATGTTTCAACTTTGGGATGCCTGTTTGAGTTCATAAATGGATCTCTTGAGTTTGCAACCTTTTTCTCATATCCATATAGATTTTTTCTTCAATATTTTCATTAACGAAAGTAGTTTTTACATCCATTTGCCATATCTCATAGTCATAATATGCGGCTATGGCAAATAAATCCTAATGGACTTAGGCATTGTGATTGGTGCAAAAGTTTTCTCAAAATTAATATCAGGTCTTTGAGTATAACCTTTTGCCACTAGTCATGCCTTAAAGGTCATTACCTCTCCATCGACTCCTAGCTTTTACTTATCGATTCATTTGTAACCAATGGGTACTATACCTTCTGGTGGATCTACCAAAGTTTATATTTTGTTGGAGTACATGGAGTCTATTTTGAATTTCATGGCATCAAGCTAATGTCCTAAGTCTATGTCCAACATAGCTTTCTCATAGGTCTTTGGATCGCTATGTGATTGGCCTGTTTCATGAAGAAATCCAAACCTTTCAATTTATTTCTTGATTTAGTCTGACTTTTTAAGAGGTTGTCTATAAGGCATTTGTTGCTCAGTTATTTCCACAGCTTGTGGAATTTGATGATCATCTTGAACTTCATCAAGTTCAACAACAATGCTATTTCTATTTAATAGAAATTCTTTTTTCAAAAAGTGGGCATTTCTTGAAACAACACTTTTTGTTTTGAGGGATCATAAAAGTAATAACCCAATGACTCTTTTAGGTATCCCATAAACTTATACAAGGTGGATCTACTATCCAACTTATCTCCCACTGGCCATTTGACGTAAGCGGGAGACCCCTAAACTATTAGAAAAGTGTAAGAGGGTGCTTTGCCAAACCACATCTCATGTAGTGTCTTTGGTACTGACTTTGAAAGTACTACATTTAGTAACTTCACCATTGTCAATAAGGTTTATCCTTAAAAAGAGATAGGCATATTAGAAAAGCTCATCATGGAACGCACCATATCCAATAAGTTCACTTCATTATGTTGGGGTGTGCTAGGTGGAGTCTGTTGAGAGAGAATTCCTTTCTCTTTTAGATAATCCAAGAATTCAATACTTAAGTATATTCTCCCTCGATCCAATTGAAGAGCTTTAATACTAAGTGCATTTCTTTTCTACTTCATTCCTATACTCTTTGAACTTTTCAAAGGCTTTGAACTTGTGTTGCATTAGGTATAATAGTTTGAACTGAGGATGGTCATCGATAAAGGTGATGATGTAAGAATAGGTTCATTTCGCACTAGCTTTTAGTGGGCCATAGACTTCCATATGGACCAAACCCAAAGGACTTATGGTTGACCCTGATTATCCTACAAGAGGAGCATTGGTCATTTTTTCCTTCAAACAAAATTCACAAGTAGGAAGGTTCTCAATGCCACTAACATATAGTGCTTTAAGAGCTTCCAACTTGTTTATCCTATTTTTAGAGATATGTCTAAGTCATGCATACCACAAAATGGTATTTTCTTGGTTATCTAATTTTCTTTTACTCGATTGAACGCGCATCAATGAAGGTTGAGAATCAAGTATGTACGATCCATTGTTTAATGTACCTTGTGCAATTAAAGAACCTTTCTTTAATGCTTTCAACATCCCATTAGATATAGAAAAATCATATCCTTCATTATCCAAAATGGGAATAGAAATAGTATTCTTTATAAGATTAGGTAGATAGAAACAAAGATCAAGTGTAATGTAGCATTCCCCAAGTCTAACTTAACTACGCCTTCAACCATGGCCACAGCCTTTGCTCCATTTCCAAGGCGGAGGATCATATTCCCTTTTTGAGACTCCATTTTCTTTCTATCCCCTGTAACAAATTGCAAAGGTGAGAACCACATGTGGTATCAAATACCTATGAGGAAGAATTTGTCATCAAGTGCACTTTAAAAAAGTACATACCTTTCTCAAGGTTTGCAAAATAAGCTTTGCAATTCCTTTTCCAATGTTCTTTTTCACCACAATGGAAACCAATATCATCGATTTTAACCTTTTCCTTTTTCTTGATTCCCCCCAAACTTTTCAAGGGTTTTTTTCCCTTAGAGAAAGAAATCTTTTTCCTTTTACCTCTCTTAAAGGCCCTAGGCATGGAAGAGAAAGCAAGCATAAGAGGCTTATCCTTTTTTATAGTCGCTTTGTTGGTCACCAACATATTCACCAATTCGTTAATCATTACTTCTTGCTTGGACACATTAAAGTTCATAAAGAATTGGTTGAATGAGCTAGGTAATGATTGAAGGATCAAATCCACAAAGAGATCATTGTCTATGATTACATCTAATTGATCTAGTTTCTTAATAAGCCCGATCATCTTTAGCCCGTGATCATGGACACTTGTGCTCTCATTCATTCTTGACCAAAAAAGTTGCCTAGACAAATAGAACCTTTTGTGTCTAGTTTAAACACCTTACAACTCTTGTAGATGTAGATAGATCTCATAAGCATATTTCATGTGCTCATGCGTATTGGAATAGTACCCTGTAAGCTAATGAGATTGACCTTGTAAACTATTTCACTCATAGTACAATCTTGTTTGAATTATATGCTTAATATGGCCATATTCATCTTATGCTTTATTTTACTTCACTAGTATTTGGATAAAGCCTTTATATCACTAATGACTGTGGGACTTGGTTTGGTGACCATGGAATAAGTTTCACACATTCGTGATCTTAAAGTTTCCAAGTCATAGGATCTTTAGAGATGGGACATCTAAGATCTGGATAGATTTGCACTAACGATGCATAAATTCAAGGATTGGAGATTGCTTCATTCCATGAGTAATTGTATGAGATACGGGTGCATGTTAATGGGTGCTTGTCAAAAAATAAGGCACTGAAGACCCACTAGAGAATTCATTAGATAGCCGTAGTGGCAAATCGATAGTGGCTAGTTCTCCTGCTTATGCTAGTGCATATTATTAGTCCTTTGACCTAAGGACCCATGGTAATCTTGTGTTTGGTCCTCATGCTTTAGCTCTTCCTTGACCACCTAGTGGGTTATTTAGGTTGAGATTGGGTATGAGCTATTTTTCATGGAGGTTTGTTAGATCCAATATGAAATCTGACTCCTTGTTGTTGTAAAGGGTGATGCATCTCCTATGTGTTCTATAATAATCAATTCTAAGAGATCTTTGCACAAGGTGGTGTGATCGTTTAGAAAAGGAGTTTTCCAAAGGTGAAGTTACACAATAGAGATGGAATATTGAGAATAAAGATATAGTATCAAGGCTATTAGGAAGTTGACAAATATCTTGCCCTAGGCCTCTTTCAGGAAATAGGAGACAGAAAGACTATATTTGTATGGTACGCGTAGAGCGATGATGGTTCTTCAAAATATTCATTGCAGCCAATTAGTTGGGCTTCATTGGCTTGAGGTTGGACATCGATCATGGAGATTGGGTACTCCTCAATTAATGAGATTAATTGAATTAAGTCGACTAGTTTAAAATGAGTTTTAAATTAGAATGAATATAAGATATTCAAAAGTCACAAGAAGTTGTGAGCCCATATCTAATGAATGGTAGAACCTATTTGGGTGACACATAAAATCCAATTAGCTTCCTAATTTTACGAGAAAATTTTCTAGGTCTTAGAAAAGGATTTCTCCTAGTGGACCGATTTTTAGGTACCAAGTTTGAAGGTCAATTTTAGCTTAATTCATTTAAGTGTTAAATTAATCAACTAATTTAAGGAGTTAAATTAGACCAATAATTAAGGAGCTAATTACTTAGTGCCAATATGACCATTAATTGGTCAAATTAACTTAAGTTAGCAAAATTAAGCTTAAGGAGTTAAGCTAATTTGACTTAAAGAGTTAAGTTAAATGATATTTGATTAAATTAATGAATTTAATTTAATTAATTGGAATGAATGAATTTTGGAGGAAAAATTCAAATGAGATTTGAATTAGTATCTTAATTAATTTAAAATGAGATTCCAAATGTAATTAAGATACAAATGAAATTCAAATAAGATTTGAATTTACATTTGCCACTTGCCCCCCGCCCCCCATGCATTGTGTGATGCCAACTTGGCATCACACATTTTGAGCATCTATATATAAATATAGAGAGAGGAGGTCGTGCATATCACATTTGGTGTGAAGAATTAGATTATTCCCTCTTTCCCTCCAAAATGTTTTGCAAGCAAGCATTCATATGTTGAAAGCTTTGGTCTCTTCTTCTTCTTCCCTACCTAAAATTGGCCTCCACCATTGTTGAATCTATGGTATTAATATAACTTATAGACTAGATATTTAGGAAGATTTCATTGGTGTATGGATCATTACAATAGAGGCAAGGTATTTGACTTGCTTGTTTCTGGAGATCCACATGTACAGAGTCTAGTTTGGTTAATTTCTACAAGGATTTTCGGATGGAATTTTGATCTGAATTTTTTATTGGGAGTTCATAAAGGTGTTTAGAAGCTCCATATATTTTTTAGAAATTTTTTTAGTATATTTGATAGGGCGATTGTGGCACTCTTTCAGCTGCGCCAGTTGTAGGCAATTTCTAGACTAATGAAGTGTTCACTTGCTACTCCTTGGATTTTGCTTTCCAAGGTAATGCTCTCATCAAATATGAATACCTATCATGATTATATCTTTTTAATACTTGTAAGTACTAGTTAATTTCATATTTTGAAGTTTTGATATTAGATCCTAGTGCCTTACTTACTTTCAAGTGGTATCAAAGCTAAAATGATGCTTAGATTTGGATTTTATTTGGTTGATTGATTCATGTGATAAATTAATATAGATCACCAAATTCTCAATTCAATTGATGGATTGGAGTATTTAGTTGATATTGTGTGTGGCTCCTTGATCGATGAATTAAAAGCATGCTATTATGTGATTTAAGTGTTAACCATGTAGTTAGTATGTTTTGATTCATAGTGATTAATGTTGAATGTTGATTTGGTATTAATTGATGTTATATGGTGATATATCATGTTTGTGATTGATCAAAAGAGTTTTGGTCATTTTTGGATTCAATTGGATTGGAGTTTGGTTGGAGATTTTTGGAGAATTTGATTTTCACTTAAACTTGAATTTTTCAAGCATGTTTGAGCATTGTAATTTTCAGTTTTAAAATGAGTTTTAGATCCATAAATTGGTCCATAATGTGTGATTTAATGTTTAGAATGTGTTCCAAAATTTTTGGTGCACAAAAATTGAGCTAAAAAACGGCTTGACTAGCCTTTGGCCCCAAACAGGGGCTGCCAGCCAGTTTTGAGCAAGTTGCCAGGGTAGTGGCCGAGAGCCGCTGCCCAGTGGTGTGCTCAGCTTGACTAGCAGACATTGGTTGAGGGTTGGCAGGTTCTAAGCCATTTTTTGGCTCCTTAAGTGGCTAAAAATTAATGTTAAATCATATGTTGTGGATGCACAAGTGTTGTGCCAGTTCTCAAAATAATGTTTGACATTTTTGTTGCTTCTTAAAACTTTTCAAAGATAATCTCCAACTTGTGGCATAAATGTTATGCTTGGTTCAATTATTTTTTTATGAGATAAGCATTTAATTGTTGGAATTAATTGTCAATTCTAGATATATTTATTGTTTATTTAATTATTGAATGAATGACGAATGAATGGGGATGATCATGAGCCTTTAATATTGATTTTATTTATTTCAAGTTGTTGAAATGTGTTGTATTAAATGGGGCTTGCATGCCTCTTGTTCTATCTTGTAAAAGTTATGAGAGTAGAATTACTAGGATTGAGGATTTCCATTTCATGTAAATGTTGCATGGAGCAAGTAGTCCATTGGAGGCATGGAGACCTTTTGAAGACCTATGAATATATGGGATACACTCATGTAATAGTTTAATTTAATCAGCCCATTTAAAATCAACTGAAGTGATGCACCCATGGCTCTAAGTGCATCACTTGGTTAGATTCATGGTCATCCTGCCCTAAGGGCATGCTAGGCGCATTTACTTATTTATGCTTTTCATATCCTATCGATGTATGAGGTTCATAATTAGGATATAGAGAATCTAAATAATAAGATAAAAATGATGAGATCTTTGCTAGCAAAACCCCTCAACTTAGAATGTTTAAGTACTTTTTCAAATATTAAGTCAAAATGGATACAAGTTAAAAGAGTTTTAATTAATCCAAGCCTTCCAACAATAGTGCATGCCATGATGATGCTACTGATTTTGTGTGATGGCACTTGGTCACAGGAGTCACACTTAGGAGGAAGTTGTGAGCATACACTTAGTATAAAATACACCTTTGACTTGGGAACCCTCACACATTGGCACTCGGTCATGGGGGATGTTGTGAGGCCATCTTGAGATAAAGTTTGATGGTGGGTTTGATTTAATGCTAGTAGTATAGATGGCGCATGGTCATGTGGGCTTATATGAAAAATGAGGCAAAATATATCGAGAGTTGCATAAGATGCAATTAGCAAACGTTGCTGACCCTTTGATTACTCGTGGATGGCACTTGGTCATGAGGGTCTATTAGCAAGTTATTGGGGTCTTGATTCTCACTATGAAATATTATTTTCTGAATTCTTCTTGGGGGTGAGGGATTTGATAAAATATTGGGAGAAAAACATACTTGAAAGACTATGAACATGTTTTAATATCAAATTCAATCACATGCATATTCTTTTTTGTGCCTTTGAAGAATTGTGAAATCTCAAGAATGGCTAAAATTCCACTCAAAGTTATTTTGGAAACCAATAAATCAACCAAACTAAACTTCCACGATTGACTTAACCTCAAAAATTATTTTGAATTCCTAAAGGCGGATAAATGTCCTATATCATGGTACTCCTAATCTCATTGGGATTAATGTAGATCTAAAGACACATGAAAAGTTCATGAATGGGGCTTAGGATCGTCCTATCCTTAGTCTCATGATGGCATCTACTAACTTCAAAAGTCTCAAGGATACATGAATAGTACTTTAGCTAAACTTTACAAAAAGTTATAAAGTAAACGAGGTATGAGAAGTTCATGTTGTCAAAGGAGATTTTTCAAGTTAGGATAAATGTGAAGTCGTGTGTCATCAACTATGGTCTAAAGATGATTAATTAGGCTTGGAGAAGCTTTTCAACTTGGATGTAGTGATGGACAATGATACCATGAGGATTTGATCCTCATATCCTTACCGAGTTTTATTGATCAAAGTGTTGATCTAGAAGAAGGCTACCATGACAAGGGCAAACCTTTGACACTTGTTTCCGCCTCCAAATCTATGGGCCTTAGGGGTGTTAGAAGGGGAGGTAAAAGAAAGAAATGTTCTTCCTTGAAGGGCAAACAACTATCAAAGGCATTTGAAGAGGTCAAGAAGATAATAGAGGAAATAGTTGATATTATTTATTTCTACTTTGGTAATATAGGCCATTGGAAGCTATTTGCAAGGTTAACTTGCAACCCTTAGGAATGGTATATACTTTATTGAAGTGAATTATAGGATAAATTCTTCTTCCTAGATATATAATGTCACATGTGGTTTTTTTCTTTGTAAGTTGTTATGGAAGAATAGAAAGAAGAATAGAATCAAGTGATGTGGATATGGTCCACCGCCTTGGCTAAGGAGTAAGAGTTGTGTCCAAAGTCAAAAGTGTATAATAAGTAAGACTTAGAGAATTCCATTCTTGTATTGGACCTTTGTCATAAAGTACCATATATTGTTAAGAACATTATTTCAATTCCTAATTTGGATAGCGAAGGATTTGATCCTTCTAAATTAAATGGGAGATCGAAGGCATTAAAGAATGGATTCTTTAATTACTTTTGGTATACTTGACAAAGGATTGTACATATTAGATTCTCAACCATTACTAATGTACTTTCAACTAAGTAAGACAATTAGATATCTAAGAAAACTTGGTCATATTTTCAAAAATTAGGATGAACAAGTTAGAAGCTCTCAAAGCACTAAATGTTAGTGGCATTGAGAATCTTCCTACTTGTGAATCTTGTTTGAGGGGATAAATGACCAAAGCTCCTTTGTAGGATCAACGGAGCCTTCCATAAATCCTTTGGATTTGATTCATACATATGTTTGTGGACTACTAAAAGTTAGTGGGGAAGCTGGCTATTCTTACTTCATTACCTTCATCGATGATTATAGTTGGTACAAACATATGTATCTTATGAAGTACTAGTTCCAGACCTATGAAAAGTTCAAAGAGTATAGAAATGAAGTAGAAAAACAAAAAGAGACTTAGTATTAAGGCTTTTTGATCGGATCAAAGGGAAGAATACTAAAGTACCGAATTCTTAGGTTATCTAAAGAAGAATGAAATTCTCGCTCAATGGACTCCACTTAGCATACCTTAACACAATGGAGTAGTTGAGAGGAGCAACCGTATCTTGTTGAACGTGGTACATTCCAAATACACTTTTTTAATGTGCTTATAATCCTTTTAGCAGATATGCTTTGTAGATGACGGCGAAGTTACTATGCATAGTATCTTCAAAGTCAATGCCAAAAATGCTACATGAGATGTGGCATGGTAAAGTACCCTTTTGCCACTGTCTAAGGGTTCAAGAATTGGGAATCTTTCTCCTACATGAGACGAACAGTGGGAGATAAGTTGGATAGTAGATCTACTTTGTGAAAGTTTGTGGGATACCCAAGAGAGTCTATGGGTTATTAGTTTTATTAGATCCCTCGAAACAAAATGTGTTTGTTTTGAGGAATGCTACCTTTTTGGAAAAGGAGTTTCTATAAGATAAAAAAGGCATTGTAATTAAACTTGGTAAAGTTCAAGACGATCAATAAATTTCATAAGCAGTAGAAATAAATAAATATCTAAAAGCCTCACACACAACCTTTGAGAAGGTCAAACCACATCAAGAAGTAACCCAAAAAATTTGAATTTCTTCATGAGATGGGTCAATCGGATAGAGATCCAAAGACCTATGAGGAAGCTATGTCGAACATAGATTTGGAATGTTGGCTTAAAGCCATGAGATTCTAAATGAATTTCATGTACTCAAATATAGTATGGACTTTAGTAGATCTACCAAAGGAAATAGTTTCCATTGATTGTAAGTGGATCTATAAGCGAAAGCTTGAAGTAGATGGAGAAATGGTGACTTTTAAGGAGCGACTAGTGGCAAAAGGTTGCACTCAAAGATCCAGTATCGATTTTGAGGAAACCTTTTCATCAATTGCTATGCCTAGGTCTATTTAGATTCTACATTTCATAGCTGCATATTATGATTATGAGATATGGCAAATGGATGTGAAAATTGCTTTCCTCAATGGTGACATTGAAAAAGAAATTTATATGGAGCAACAACAAGGTTTTACATCCAAAAGGGAGTGAGCAAAAGATTTGCAAACTCTAGAGTTCTATTTATGGATTCAAACATGTATCCTAAAGTTGGAACATATGTTTTGACAAAATAGTCAAATCATTTAGCTTTGCCAAAAATGTGGATGAACTATGTGTGTACAAGAAGGTTAGTGGGAGTTTAGTATAGTTTATTGTGTTTTATGTTGATGACATCCTTTTCATTAAGAATGAGGTAGGAATGTTGGAGTGTACTAAAGCTTGGCTATCTACATAATTCTCTATAAACATTTTAGGGAAGCATCCTACCTATTCGGAATATGCATCTATAGAGATAGATTGATGAGGATTATGGGGTTTTCCCAAATTTTGTACATTGAATAAAATACTAAAATAGTTTAGTATGGAAGAATCTAAGAGAGGATTCTTTTTTGGGGATGTGATCTTTATCTCTCCAAGTCTATGGCCCCTTAAACTGTTGATGAGAGACACAGAATGTCCCACATACCTTATGCATATATTACATGGAGCATAATGTATGCAGTTCAATATATAAGATTATATATGGCACACTCACTATGCATTATGAGTAGGTTCCAATCCAACCTTGGTGAAAGTCATTAGATGGTCGTAAAAATAAACTAAGGGTTGGAGATTGCTCCGTTCTATAGCAATTATATGAGATAAGGGTGCATGTTAGTGGGTGCTTGTTAGAGAACAAGGTGTTGAAGACCCACTGAAGAATCCACTAGATAGCTGTAGTAGCAAGCCAATAGTGGCTAGTTTTCCTGTTTATGCTAGTGCATATTATTAGTCCTCTGACTTAAGGATCTATGGTAAACTTGTGTCTATTCCTCATGCTTTGACTTTTTCTTGAACATCTAGTGGGTCTTTTAGGTTGAGATTAGGTATAAGCTACTAAGCAAAGAGGTTTGTGAGATTTAAAATGTAATCTAATTCCTCGCTGTTGCGAAGAGCGAGTACATCTCCTATGTATTTTATAATGATTGTTTCTAAGAAATTCTTGTGCAAAATAGTGTGATAGTTTGGAAAATGAGTTTTCCAAAAGTGAGTTCACACAACATGGATCAAATATTGAGAATAGAGACATAGTATCGAGGCTATTAGGAAGCTAAAAAATATTTTGCCTTAGGCCTCTTTCGGAAGATAAGAGACGAAAAGACCATATTTACATGGTACACATAAAGCAATGATGGTTCTTTAGAATGAATATAAGATATTTAAAAGTCACAAGGATATTTGATAGGGCGATCATCTCACTCTTCTAGCTACTTTAGTTGCAGGCAGTTTCTAGACTAGTGAAGTGTTCACTTACTATTCCTTGGATTTTGCTTTCAAAGGTAATGCTCTTACCAAATCTAAGTCCTTAGCATGATTAGATCCTTTTTATACTTGTAAGCAATAGTTAATTCATATTTTGAAGTTTTGATATTAGATCCTTGCTTTTAGTGAGACTTTTGAAGCTTATTATGTTGAAATAGTACCCACAAGCCAATTAGATTAGCATGTGAACTATTTTATTTGTGATAATATCTTGATTGAATGATATTTTTTAAACGACCATCTTCATCTTATGCTTATATTTACTTCGCTGGCATTTAGTTGATATCTTTAGATGACACATGACTATAGGACTTGATCATGCACTAGGTGGTGATCATGAATCAAGTTTTATACAGTCATGATTTTAAATCTCTCAAGTTGTAGGATCTTATGCAACATGGCATTTAAGATCCGAATAGACTTAGATAAATGATATATAAACCCAAGGGGTGGGTTTTGCTCCATTTCATGAGCAAGGCCATATGAGATATGGGTGCAAATTAGTAGGTGTTTGCTAGAGAACAAAGTATTGAAGACTTGCTCGGAGAATCTACTAGATAGATAAAGTGGCTAGTTCTCTAGCTTACATTACTGCATATAATTAGTCTTTTAACCTGAGGATCCATGGTGACCTTGTATTTAGGTCCTCATGCTTTGACTCTTCCTTGGCCACATAGAGGGTTTTTGGGTAGAGATTGGGTATGAGCTATTTATTGAAGGAAAGGGAGCCCATAAATACTAAATGGAAAAAATAGACAAAAAGTGAAAATAATGAAGCCCTATGATCTCTCTTTGTTACTCACCTTAGCATGGAGGTTTATGAGATCCAAGATGGGATCCAAATCCTTATTTTTGTAAAGGACGAGTACATCTTCTATGTATTCTATAATGATCAATTTTAAGAAATTCTTGCGCAAGTTAATGAGATAATTTGAAAAAAGAGTTTTCCAAAGATGAGTTCATAAAGGAGAATCGAACATTGGGAATGGAAACATAGTATCAAGGCTCTTATGTAGTCAACAAATATCTTGTTCTAGGCCTCTTTTAGGAGATAGGAGATAGAAGGACCATATTTACATTGTACGCGTAGAGTTAGAATGGTTCTCCAAAAGCATTCATTTTAGCTAATTAGTTGGGCTCCATGGGCTTGAGGTTGGACATCGACCATAGAGGTTGGGTACGTTTCAATTAATAAAATTAATAGAGATTAATTGAAAGAGTCGATTAGTTTAAAGGAATTTAAACTAGGGGCAATATGGGTTTAAAACTATGGTTCCAACCTAACCTACTTCCGGTTGGGTTAGGTTTGGTTTGGGCTTTAATAGTTGAAATATGGGTTAGGCTTTAATGGGTTAAATTGGTTTTAAAATGAAAATGGGTCAAACCCAATTTCAGCTTACGTTGAACTCTCATTCTTCCATTTTCAGCCCAAGATTATTTTTAGCCCAAGATTGTCGCTACTCATAGATTGTGAAAAATTAGGTTGGGCTTTAACTCCCATTCTTTTATTCTCCCATCGATCTTCTTAAAGCAGTCACGACGGAGGTGCTGCAACACTGAAATCATCTTAGGCTAGTGAGGATTGCATTTTGAAGGTAAGTTTTGAAGGTTTTAGTGTTTTAATTGTCGATTTTGATAGTTTTTGTTTAATCAGATAATGTTTTTGGCTAATTTGTTCATAGTTTAGTGGGACCTTATATTTACACAAATGATGTATATGCATTGTGGAGATATGTGTTTTTGTTGGCTTTGAGGATTATTATTTTGTGAAGGTGGGCATTTGCAGAGGTCAAACATTCTTGTTTTTTAATTTCTCAGGCTGCTATGTGTATGTTTCACCAATGAAGAGTTAAAAAGAATAAAAGGAAAAAGAAAGAAAAGGATTATCATTGCAAAGTTGTGTTGGAAGAGAGATGTTTTGGCATTACTATGAGTGCTTATCTTTTTCTTTTTAGATTTTCTTCTTTGTGGTGAAGGGATGAGTCTTGGGTTTAAAATTTATCTAGGTTTTTTTTAAATTAATATTGGCTGAAGTGTTTAGCTTAAAGCTTTAAATTAGTGCAAATTTCACAACGGTGAATGAGTTCACACTTATAATAATTCTCTGCCAGAAAGTGAATCACCAAACTCCAGTGATGAATATTCATACAGAAGGTTAGATCTTGGATATCTTGGGGAAATAGTGATTCAAACTCCTAGAATGATCAATATAGGTTAATTTGGTTTTCTTTGCTTCTTGTTTACTAGTTCTGCATGCAGGAGTTCATAAAATATTTAGTGGAAACCTTGTCTTCTGTGTAAGGAAAATATTTAATGAACAAAGGTTTAATGGGTTAAGTTTCATGGAAATAGGTAAATAACTAACAAAGTTTAGAGTTGTGACAATAGTCTAGTCCAGCTAGGATGTAATTAGAATGATATTGCAATTTGCACATGGGCCATGGAAATGTTTGTTTCTATGTTGCTATCATTCACATATTTTTGAATCCTTCAGATGGGTCACTTCTTCGAGGACATAAGAAAATTTCACATATTTTTCCTTACTATTAGAATTGCACTTATTCATAAAAGTTGATAATTATGTAAATTTCAGTAGTTCAATTAATCATATTTATTGTAGTAAGTATCAAAATATCAGCACATTTACAATTCTTTCTTCTTTGCTTGCTCAGTAGATTAGATTAAGAAACTTTTGATTTGTTGTTATTTACAGATTGTGCATCAACATTAAATGATGGAGAATGATTACACATTAAGTGAAAGTAGTTCTTCGGTTATGTCAAAGAGTTCTAAGAAACATACTTCTACTGTCTGGAAAATATTTGATGAATTTAATGAGAATGGGAAAAAAAAAGGCCAAGTGCAAAAAATGTGGGCAAATTTATACTAGTGGTCAATGTGGAACAAGTAATTTAAAATATCACATTAAGGATATTTGTCCATTTCATGATGAATGTGATTATGAGCTTTAGAATAAAGCATTTGATCAAAATGTATTTAGAGAAAAGGTAGCCAAAGTGATGATTAGACATAGTTATCTTTTTAAATTTGTTGAGCATGAAGGCATGAGAGATGTTTTCTCTTATTTGAATCCTAAGGTTGTGCATGTATCACGAAATACAGCTAAAAGAGATGTTTTGAAAATTTACCAAATGGAGAAGGAGAAACTCAAAAACTTGGAATCTATCACTAGTAAAATTTGTTTGACTTCTGATTTGTGGACTTCACTTATGTCAAATGGCTACATGACAATTACTACTAATTATGTTGATAATCATTAGGTATTGTAGAAAAGAGTGCTTATTTTTTTGGCATTTTACACCTCCACATGATGGCCAAAATGTTGGTGAGAAATTAATTAATTTCATATAAGAATGGGGGATTGAGAAGAAAATTTTTACAATAACTTTGGACAATGTAAGGTGTAACGAATGTGTGGTTGATTTGTTGAGAAACCATCTTTCTTTGATGAATTCTTCAATGTGTAATGGTGAATTTTTGCATGTGAGATGTGGTGTCTATATCTTGAATTTGATTGTAAAAATTGGTTTAAAAACCATTAGTACAAGTAGTGAAAAGATCCGAGATAGTGTGAAGTATGTAAGAGGGTCATAAATGAGAATTCTAAAATTTGCTGAGTGTGTCAAGCAATTGGGTCTTAAGATTAAAAAGAAACTAAAATAGGACATGCATACTAGATGGAACTCGACTTATTTAATGTTGGATATTGCTATGTTGTATTAAGTTACATTTGTCAACTGAAACTTGTTAATATGAATTATGCTTTAAGTTTGAATAGGTGGCACCTTAGGTTAGGTCGCACTCCTAGCTGGGGTGTCATAGATAGCCAAAGATCAATATATACACCATGATTTAGAGGAGAACAAAAATTTGAATATTTTTCTTAATTAGCCAATGTCCTCTACCATGCACACAACCTTGCATGAGTCCAATGCACTTGCCTCATGATATGATTCAAGAGATACATAATCAAAGCTTAAAATTCAACATTTTACCAGCATACCTTCAAACCCAACTTCTTGTATAAGTACCATCAATTGGCAAAACTCTTTGTTAGAATTAAATTCTAAAATTCAAAACAAAACTTGAATATTATTTATTTAGTTGTAGTGGAATTTGGTTAGTGTTAAGTTTTGAATGTAGATACAATAATGTGGAAGGATAAAATCAAAATATTTTAGTTATTGAAAGGAGTGTGATAGAAATCAAGAGTTATGAAATTGTGGGTTGTAATACCTCATCCTGGAGGTGTCTGCTAAGCCGAGGTACTACTTATTCTATACCACAAGCTTTCTAGATAAAAGATAATAAATATCCCATAATCTAAAATATTTAATTTCCACAAGTGGTCTCCATCAATAGTTACACTTATAACTAGAATATCACATATTGTACTTAGCACATTCAATCCGTTTGTCATATCTATGTTAGTAATTCAACAAATAAACCTTTATATTTATATATCCATTGAATTTATTACCTCATATGCTACGTGGTTTAGTCTACCTTTATCACTCATTTTTATTTGGGATAAAAAATTGAAAGAATAACACAAGGCATGTAAGTCTGAAAGACTTAGAGAGAAATTTCAGCAAAAACGATAGAGCAATGATCATCTCAACATATTATGCATGAAATAGGAAGGAGCACCGTGGATAGAAGAAATTGTGAGGACAGTCAAGTCTAATGGTTACATTAAAATTGACTTTTGTTGAAAATATAGATCCATTTGATAAAATATAACGGAGCTTTTCATAAATAGGTTGATATTTTCTTACAAAGGCTAAAATCTATACAACTTATTTACATGATAAAGAAGATTTCTTTCAATATTTCAAAATGATCTATCTCGTCATTGTCCCATACTAGTGAGGACTTTTCACAAAACTCATTGCCATTTTACAGAGTTTAAATCTCAAATATCACCAAAGGGTCAACATGATATTTGAAAATTCACTTTATTTTTGTTGAATATTTAAGTTTTGAACATAAGTATCAAGCACATCAATTACTTTTGTAGTCTTGTTGTTAGTGGTATTTTAACCCTATCACTCCACTTTTGCAAACACAAAAACCCTTATCCATCCAAGTTCTGAGTGATTGGCTTGGACAAATAAATATGAATTAGTCCAGTTTATAGACAATTACCTCCAATTGGCTATGAGACAGGATTATAACAAGTAAGGTATTAGCCGAAGACCAGATTATAACAAGTAAGGTATTAGCTGAAGACCAGCCACCATTGGTCCATTTTGCACAATTGTGTTTCAAAATTGATCAGAGGGCCCATCACAAAGGGTATTAAGTACTTCAGTGAATATCGTGTAACATATCAAACAACATTTCTATTAACATTCTAATTTGCTATGACAAATAAGGAATCAAGCAATTAATATCGAGCTCATTTCAAGATAATAGTCATGGTGATAATAAAACATATATTTCGAAATCCCTTCATCAGTTTTCCCAACATGATTGCTAATTTTAAGTAAAATAACATAAATCAAGATCAACAAGAAACACAGTCAACATAAAGTGGCGATGTGTGGTAAATTTTGCAACTTGTTTACTTTTTCAAAACTCGTGTGAACATAGATGGAATTAACCATTTAGTTTAGGAATTTGACTTCTCGACACAAAAAAGATCAAGCAACGAGGATATATTAACACACACACACACATGTATATATGTTCTTTTCCCAGCAACAAAATCTCGTATTATCGAGTATATTCTCACTTAATCCTCATAGGAACTTCCTTAAATATTTGGACCATTGACAACCATATTTCTTAGTTAATCAAATAACTTATATAAAATAACTGAGCTATCAATAGATTAACTTAATAGCTCATGTATATAAATACAATTAGCTTTTGAAATGTATGGCTTGATTCATTCTATTCTACATATTCTTTTAATCTCTATTTCATACTTAAATGCTTATGACAACTGAATATGGTAATCCTTAATTAATCAATCAATAAAAGGATTACTAGTACAATTATCTTCAACTTGTAAATCATTGAGGTCTCATCTTGAGTTTCAATATTGAATAGGTATTTATTGTTATAACACTCAAGTTCAATTATATCTCATCTCAAATAGCCCCAATTTCTCAATACATGTTGCTTTTAGTATTATGAGACTACTTATTTAAGCTTAATCATTCTCATTTTTATTATATAAAGATCTAAATGTCTTAATATCTTTACATGCTTAGATTGAGTAGACCTAAGCTATGATAGGATATGATCCTTGGAATATAAAAGGGTTTGATTAGTGGATATTAAGCATGACTCTGAGATTGGAATATAACATGAACTAATAGGACCATGTTTGATCTAATGGATGTGAAAGGTTATAGTTAGGCAGTTGACTAATGTATAATCTATAACTCCTAAGTTATCAAGCATGTGACTTTTATATTTAGGAGAAACAATTCTCTTGGAAACTTGTATTGAATACGAGCTTATCTGAGAGCACTTTAAACGATGCATAAGATGATCGTTCTAGATTAAGCAAAATTTGATGAGTAAAAGATCTTTCTAGGTTGATACTTTGAACATAAGAGTGTATTGTGACTTAAATGATATGGTTATTCAAGAACTAGTATGTTGATAACTTGAATCTCCATAGAACATGGAACATCAAGATTAATGAAGGCAAATGTTGATATGAAATTTGGCTTAGATGTGAACTTTTAGGATATTGCTTGATATCAAAGAGTAAAGCATTAGTATTAGGATGGTTAACCAGTATGTAATCTATTACTCTTGAGATGTCCATCATATGACTTCATTAATGTTTGGTTGAATAATTCTTTCGAGATTGTATTACTGTACGAATATAATTGTGATAATGGGATTTAGAAAGTGAAGGTTCACTTTGGGATAATCAATATTTTAATACGTACATACAATAGAGACCTAATGTATGATGTTTCAAAAATTGGTATGTCACTAAAGAAATTGATTGGTATGATTGCATTGTGGTGTTTGGAAGGAAATGAAAAATACCAAGGAAATTATTTAACATGATTAATGACTAACATGCATATACGATTATAATTTAAATGTTTAGAGAAACTAGTCTATTGATAGGGAAAGATAGAACATTATTATGATTACAAAATGATAATGGTTAAGGAAGAAAGGAAGATTAATTGTAAGAATGGATTTACGAGGATGACATATTGTGAAGTCGAGGAAAAAAAGAATAATGCTAGTCAAGGAATATGAGAGGCATTTGTACTGATACTAGAATTTTAAAGGAAAATATCAAGTAAGAGGATAGAAATTGAGGAAAAAGAATTTGAAAAAATTAAATAGGGATGACAAGATGAAATGGTCTATTGTTGGAACCTTGGTAAAAAAAGGCAGTGTCGAAGGATAAGGACTATATGCTGATGAGATATACTCCATCATTGAAATAGAAAGACAAAGGACATGTAATTGAGAAAAACGACTAGTACTTGGGAATGAGAAACCTTACCCCAACCCTAACTACGAAGAGGATCTTAAGTTATGCAGATTGAAACAATATGAAGCTTTAATAAGTATATCCATAATAGCGACTTGTTATCTCATGTCCATGCATTAAACAAGATTAAATAAATAATCTTATAGATAATATATCATATGTAGCTAGTTTTTCTCATCACAAATTAACACGCTTAGTTGGATTAAATAAAAATCCTAATATTTTGAGAATGAGATTCTTTTATACATGCACTGATAGAACTACAGGTAAGGCTTATGTATATATGAATTTGGAATGTTAATTGAAAATGTTTTGGATCAACATTGTAGGCCAAATTGATCTAAGCTTGTCTTTTCAAGCGAAAATTTTGATATGCTGAAAACTAATGCAAACTAAAAGTATTAATCGGGTGTAATCATAAGTCAATTTCACCACAGTGGATAATTATTGATTAACCAAACTAACATATTCTAACACTATGTAGAGAATACTTTAGCTAGAAATATATAGGAAAGGATAAATGATGGCATCAATCCTTATGTTAATCGCATGAATAGATTCTAAAGTAAGAAGGCCTAGGATAAAACCCAGTTGGGGTGACATAATGCTTTTGTGGTTTATTGGTAAACTTAGCTAGGCCTATGGAATCTCGGTAGAATTAGGAAGGTATTTAGATAAAATTTGATTGTAATGAAATGATACATTTGTGAATTATTTATAAACGTAATTAGGCCATTAACTTTGAAGATATCATAAAAGACCTCATGGAAAGCACCTTAGGTAATTTCTTAGATTTTATTTGCCAAAGTTTAGGAAAGGATTAGCAATTAGAAATGAGGACATTAACTAAAAATGTGAAGGAATCCTCCACGCATCAAGTATAGACCATGAATTACTGATACAAACTTGGGGGAATAATAATGAGAATTGAACTAGTCTATTCAGTGTGAGGCTAAAACACCTTGCCCATATAAACTACTGGCTCATTGTAAGAGTCTAAAATTATTTAAGGTTAAGTCAAGGTAAGGACACCATTAATAAGAAAATTCAAGAAAATAAAAAATTGAGAATTACTTGTTATTTATAATGTGAGTACTGTGAGCTAAAACAATATCATTTTGGTTGATCAATGCTTTTCTGGGTCAGTTCTAATGATTTTGTTAAAGCACCATACTATGATCTTGCTTGGTGTTGCAAATGCTTATTAGAATGTAAATTATGTGACAAATTAATGATTTGAGTATCAATTAGGAAAGAAGTATATTTAAGGGTGTGTAACCTCATGAGAGACACAAGAGTGATCTTCCCAAAGTTGAGTTTTTAAACAATTAGAAGATAGCTAGGAATGTGTCAGAAGTACAACTCTGTCCTTAGTGTCATAGGTGTATTCAAGAATTTTCAAGGTGGTGGATTTTGACTAACTTAAGTAAGAAGAATTGGCGATCTTAATACATGGGTAGAGGTATGAAGATATTTTGTAAAACAAAGAAAGGATTTGCTTTGCACCAGTTGCTATTTTCCTTCCAGAATGTATGGGATTGATCTGTGTGTTAATGCTTGAAGCCCCCCTCCCCACCCCAAACAAAGGCTACAAGAAAATGATTGCAGGTGTCTTAAGAGAACTTAAGTTGTGAAGATAGGATTATCCCATCCAGGTTATAGGATTTGTCGCCTTGGGTTGCCTCACTAAAATAAAATCACGCTTTATTAACTAATGAAATTTCTTGGAAAAATATGAACTATAGTATGTCATCTAAGTATAGACATTCGAATCAAAAAAAAAAGAGAGAAAAAAAATTGTGTCCAAGTTGCAAATGTGAAGATCTATTTGGAATTGGGATATCATGAAGCACGTGATTCCTTAAGAGGAAATAAAATTTGATCCTACTGAATTTAGGACCATAATAAGTTGAAGAAGATTGGAGAATATGTCAGAAATAAAATTTCCTTGAGACATAGGAACATATTATCCTGCTTAGGATGTGGGATAAGTTGTAATAATAATTGCTTTAATCAAACAAAGATACCATCTATGGATTAGTAAAGCGAACTTTCATCAGTGTACCATATCTGGGCAAGTCTAAGATAATGGCAAACACTTTTGGTTGGAAGGTTAGATTTTTATATTAAATGAATGGCGAAATGAGTGAAAAACAAGTACTATTATTGAAAGGATAAAAATCTAACTATATGTTATGAGATATGGTAGTTAGCCAAAACAAATGATGAAATGTGAAATGCTCAAGTGAGAATGAGTAGATGGAGGAACTTGCGATAGTGAATCCAACAAGGAGGATTTTTACTTTTCTACAATAAAGTAATAGTTATTAGGAATAATAAGAAAGTGAGAAAACACATCCCAGACCTATTTGAATTTCAAATAAGAATATGAGGACCAAATTCTTTTAAGGGGGGAGGATTTTAACAACCTGAACTTTCAAAACTCTTAAATTGGATAGGTAATTTGATAAAATAAATTATACAGTAAGGAAATTGGGTCTTGATTAAATGTTAATTAAATTTTAGAGACCAAACATAAATACTAAGAGGTTGAGGCATTAGAAAAAAATCAAATTAAGGAGGTGATTAGTCAAAATTATAAATGTTTGGGATTAAGATTTAAATTAAAAAATTTGGTGGACTCAATTGAAGGACAAATGATTGAATTATAAATAGAATAAGAATAAGGACATGATTGATTGAAATCTTAGATGTTGGGGGATACATAAGCAAAAAACAAACCTTCAAGAGTTAAATTGAAAATTTATAGGCCTTAGTGTAAAGTGGTTAAAAGCTGGAGGACTATTTTAAAAGTGGTAAAAACTCTAAGGGGTCAAATTGAATTCCTAAAAACTAGTTTTATATATATGTTTGAGGATAGAATTTCTCTTAATTCTCAAATATGAACCAGGACTTCACCTAATACGTAAACAATTGAAAAGTGGCCAAAAAAGTTAAAATTAATCCCGTAGAAAGTTTCCCCTTAATACATCAAGCTCAACTATACCAAAAACAACCTAAAACACCAAAGATTTCATTGGAAATCTCATGGCCAGTGGACTATGATAGAGGTGGCAGTTCCATCTCTTCTGGTGACTAAAATATGATGAACTTTGGTAGGTTATGGTTGAAAGATCATGGGCAAGCTATTAGTGGTCTTAATTTTGTAAAACGAGCAGTGGTGGGAGAGGATTGGATGTGGTGGCGCTAGGGTGGAGTTGTGGGGTTCAATAGCCAAATAGGGAAGTTTTGTCAAATTAGTTTGGGGCTTTTGTTTTACTTATTGAGGTGCACTTGTGGGTGGTGGTGATCCCTATCTTCGGTAATAGAGCATGGTTGTGGTCGATTGTGGCATTGTAGTGGCATTCTACCATAGGACTAAAAATGTGATTTTGAGTTTGTCTAGACTTTTCTCGACTTAAGATTGGATCCATATTCGATCTAATTTGGGTAAATTTTATATCGGATGATAATTTGATTGATTTTTATAATCTAATTACATGTTTACTCAATTAAGATTATTAAAATGTAGTTTAACTCAAGATGATAATTAATTTTGTAATTATTGAACAGAATCAATTTTGAAGCTAAGCTTCGTAAATTAAGAATGATTGATCTAAAATTATGTCTTCAAACCAATAACATAGTATGTTATGAATGAAATATAGTTAAGCCTGATCTAAAAAGTAAGTTGTATGAATGCTAAAACAAAAATGGATTATTAGTCTTGGACATAGTAGCTCTGAGAACCTAACTAATTTATAAACTTAGACCCTCATCACTTACCATAAAATAAGTGAAGTGATGAATGGAGTTTGTTGGGGATAACCACTCAAGTATTAGGTCAGATAACCTATAATTGAACTAGCTTAAAGTCTTAGAATAAGACAATTAAGTATATCACCAGGCCATACTTATGGCATAAGATAGTTAGAGTAAAATATTCATAAAGTGGGTTGGATAACTTGAGGATTGAGTTGATCTGAGCATGTAAAGATATTAAGATATTTAGAGCTTTAGATAATAAAAATGAGAACGATTAAGCTCAAATAAGTAGAGTCTTTTAATACTGAGGGCATCATATGTTGAGAAATTAGGGTTATTTGAAATGAGATATAATTGAACTTGAGTGTCATAACAATAAACACCTATTGAATATTGGAACCCTAGATGAGACCTTAATGATGTTACAAGTTGAAGACAATCATACCAATAATTTATTTATCGACTGATTAATTAAGGATTACCACATTTAATTGCTATAAGCATTTAAGTATGAAATAGAGGTTAAAAGAATATAAAGAATAGAATGAATCAAGCCTTATAGTTCAATAAGAAAGCTAATTATATTTGTATACATGAGCTATTAAGTTAATCTATTGATAGCTCAGTTATCTTAGATAAGTTCTTCGATTGACCAGGAAATATGGTTGTCAGCAATCCAAATAATTAAGGAAGTTCCACTATGTTGATCAAGTGAAAATATACTTGATAGTATGAGATTTCCTTGCTGTGGAAAGAACATATATAAATATATATTTGTTAATATATCCTTCTTACTTGATCATTTTCATGTCGAGAAGCTGAATTCCTGAATCAAACAATTAATTCCATCCATGCTCACATGAGTTTTGAAAAAGTGAATGGAATGCAAAATTTACCACACATTTCCACTTTATGCTAATTATGGTTTTGTTGATCTTGATTTATGTTATTTCACCTGAAATTGGTGATCACATTGGGAAAACTAAAAAAGGAATTTTGAGATATATGTTGTGTTATCACTATGACTATAACTTTCAAATGAGCTTGATATTAATTGTTTGATTGCTTGTTTGTCATGGCAAATCAAATTTTTTATTGAGATGCTGTTGGACATGTTACACAATACTCACCAAAGTACTCGATATCCTTGGGGGTGGGCCTTGGAATTGGTTTCAAAAGATGACCGAATGGAACAAACCGATTATGGTTGGTCTTCGATTGATACCTTACTATTAGAATGGTACCTTGCAAGCCAATGAGATTGGCCTTGTAAAATATTTCATTCGTGGTACAATTTTGATTGAATGATATTCTTTATATGGCTATCGTTATCTTATGCTCTATATCACTTTGCTAGCATTTAGATGAAGCCCTAAGATCACTTATGATTGTGGGACTTGGTTTGGTGATCATGGAATAAATCTCACATGATCGTGATCTTAAATCTTTCAAATCGTAGGATCTTATGAGATAGTGCATCTAAGATCCAGATATACTTGCACTAATGATGCATAAATCTAAGACTTGTAGATTGCTCTATTTTATAAGTCACCGTATGAGACACGAGTGTATGTTAGTAGGTGCTTGTTAAAGAACAAGGCACTGAAGGCTCATCGGAGAATCCACTAAATAGCCATAGTGGTAAGTCGGTAGTGGCTAGTTCTCCTACTTACGCTAGTGTATATTATTAGTCCTCTGACCGGAGGATTCATGGTAAGCATATGTCCGATTCTTATGCTTTAACTCTTCCTTAACTACCTAGCGGGTTTTTCAGGTAGAGGTATGAGTTACTTGGCATAAAGGTTTATGAGATTCAAGATGGAATCCGCTCCTCACTTTAGTGAAGGGCGAGTGCATTTCGTATATGTTCTATAATGATTGGTGTGACAATTTAGAAAAGGAGTTTTCCAATGGAGAGGTCACACAAGGGAATCGAACATTAAGAATAGATGTATGGTATTGAAGCTATTATAAAGCTGACAAATATCTTGCCCTAGGCCTCTTTTGGGAGATAGGAGATGAAAAGACCGTATTTGTATGGTAAGCATAGTGCTGCGATAGTTCTCCAAAATATTCATTTCTATCAATTAGTTGGGCTCCATAGGCTTGAGGTTGGACATCGACCATAGAGAGTGGGTACTCTTCAATTAATGAGATTGATTGAATTAACTTGACTAGTTTAAAAGGAGTTTTAAACTAGAATGAATATAAGATATTCAAAAGTTACAAGGAGTTGTGAGCCCATGTCCAATGAATGGTAGAACCTATTGGGTCACACATAAAATTCAATTAGCTTCCTAATTGATGGAGAAAATTTTCTAATTGTTAGAAAAGGATTTCTCCTAGGAGATCGATTTTTAGGTACCAAGTTTGAAGGTCATCAATTTTGGCTTGAATAATTTAAATGTTAAATTAATTAACTGATTTAAAGAGTTAAATTAGATCAATAATTAAGGAATTAATTATTTGGTGTCAATACGACCATCAATTAGTCAAGTTAACTTAAAGAGTTAAGTTAACAAAATAAGCTTAAAGAGTTAAGCTAGTTTGACTTAAAGAGTTAAATCAAAGGATAATTAATTAAATTAAAGAGTTTAATTTAATTAATGGGAAGAGTAAATTTTGGAGGGAAAATTCAAATGAGGAATTCATTTGAATTAGCATCTTAATTAATTTGAAATGAGATTCCGAATGTAATTAAGATGCAAATGAAATTCAAATGAGATTTGGATTCAAATTTGCTAACTTGGCACCCCATTAACTACCCCCCCTTCATGGAGTTTGTGATGCCACCTTGGAATCACACATTTGAACATCTATATATAGATATAGAGAGAGGGGATCGTTTATTAAAATCTTAATTGTGAAGATTAGAATCTTTACAAATTCTCTCCAAAAATTACTTGCAAGCATTGCATTCATGTGTTGAAAGCTTTGCTCTTTTCTTCTTCCTTCCAACGTAAAATTGGCCTCCACCATTTTTGAATCAATGGTCTTACTCCAACTTATAGATTAGAGATTTTGGAAGATTTAATTGGTGTGTGGATCATAATAATAGAGGCAAGGTACTTGACTTGTTGGACTTTGGAGATCTACCTACATAGAATCCAGTTTGGAGAATTTCTCCAGGGAGTTCCAAAAGGTTTTTTGATTTGAAATTATAACATAGAGTTATTCAAGGTGTTGAAAAGCTCCATTAATTTTTTTGTAATTTTCGAAGGAGTTTTTGGACTCTTCCAGTTGCGCTAGTTGCATACAGTTTCTGGAATAGTGAAGAGTTCACAAATTTCTCCTTGGATTTTGCTTTTCAAGGTAATGCCCTCACCAAATCTTAATCCCTAGCATGATTAGATCCTTCTTATGATTGTAAGTACTAGTTAATTTCATGCTTTTGAAGTTTTGATAATTGGATCCTAGTGCCTTACTTGCTTTCACCTATTTGTTATTATCCTGTCCACAGATAGTTGGAGGTAATTATCCATGAGCTTGATAGGACATGTGACTAGACATGCCTAAAGCATGTTTAGTTGCTCGAGCTAATCACTTAAAACTTGGAGAGATAAGGGTTTTTGTGTTTATGAAAGTGGAGCGATAAAGTCGAAAAACCACCAACAGTGAGACTGTAAAAATAATTGATGAGCTTGATGCTTATACTTTGAAACTTAAATGTTTGAAAAAAATCAAGTGATTGCTCAAATTTCATGTTGACCTCTTTGGTCATAGTTGAGATTTAAACCCTTTGTAAAAAAGCAAGGAGTTTTGTGAAGACTCTTCATTGGTATGGGATAGTGGCAAGATAAATCATTATGAAATATTGAAAGAAATATTCTTTATCGTGAAAATAAGTTGTGTGGATTTTAGCCTTTGCAAGAAAATTTCAACATGTTTGTGAAAAGCTCCATTAAATTTTATCAAATGGATCTTATATTTTCAATATACCATGAAAGTCTATTTTAATGTAACCATCGGACTTGACTGTCCTCCCAATTTCTGCTATCCACGGTGCTCCTTCCTATTTCTTGCATAATATGCAAAGATAATTGCTACTCTGTTATTGTTGAAATTTCTCACTAAGTTATTCAGACTTACTTTCCTTGTGTTATTCTTTCAGGTCTTTGCCCGGATAAGAACGACTGATGAAGATAGACTAAACCACACAGCATATGAGGTCATAAATACAATAGATATATAAATATAAAGGTTGTATTTTTTGAACTACTAATATCGATATGACAAATGGATTGAAAGTGCTAAGGATGATTTGTGATATTCTGGTTATAAGTACAACTATTGATTGAGGTCACTTGTGAAAATTAAATATTTTGGGTTATGGGATATTTATTATCTCTTGCCTGAAAAGCTTGTGGTATAGAATGAGGAGCACCTCAGCCCGACAGACACCTCCAAGACAGGGTGTTACATGGGTGATTAATGCGGTTTTAATAAAATTACATATGTGGCTTTGTTGAATTATTAACTAACAATAACTTGAAGGACAAATTGGAAAGAATAATAAATTGGTATCCAAACTGCTTTTTAATGGTGAAATTTTCATTTTGTCCCTCAATATAAATTATCTTTTTTGATTTTTGGGTAGATAAAAGGGCAATCATGTAATTAATCAATAAAAAACCATCATATTAGACACAAACGTGCTTTCCCTTTTAAAATAATATAGATTAGCTTAAAAAAATTGATGAGATCCCAGAATATCTTGAAGATAAGCTCTAGAATAAATGAAACAGAGACCTTGATAAGATGAAAATTGTTGTATCATTTTCGTTGTATTTAATGTATTTATACACACATAATCACTCAATAGATCAATGTATTTTGTACATTTCAATCCATACTTATTGCTTTTGGATTCAATGTTCTCTTCATCCGACTAAGTGTTTTAGCAGTATTCACTCGATCTTCTTTGCACAATCTTAAAAAATTCAAAGCTAAAAGTTTGATACCCCTCACATTAGATTTATTTTTAAAGTCCAATGGTCAATTAAGTAAAGAACCTTAGAGGTGCTAATTTTCTATACTTCACTCAGTCATCAAAAGAAAATCTTTGGTTCAATCACACTCGTTTTGGAAATTTGCATTTTATTTTCTCTTTTTGTGTATATATATATATGCTGACATGTAAGTGCACCAACACACCTCAAGCATTCACAAAATATCTAATTATTTTTAAATTTTAATGCAAACAAGTAGATATTGATCTTCTTCTTGGCAAATAAAATACCTGTAGAAATATTGATTTTCTTCCTAAACAAATCTTGAATTTGGAAAAATATGAATAACTATATACTTAATTATATTTAAATTAAAAATAATAAATAATTTCACACATGACCAGATATTCCAACAACCACTGAAAAAATTTCAATATTCTAAGAACTCAATAAATCAATTGAGCTATAAAATGGATGATGATTCTAAAAGAATTTTTTTAAAAATATTATGTTCATAATTTGGAGAATCTAAAATATTTTTAGTTTATTTAGTATATGAACATTAAATATTTGGCAAATAATGTATTATTTTCTTGAAAATGAAAAAAAAAATATTTCAAATGATTCAATAAAATCATTTTATCTTTTCAAAGAATTTGATAGGAAAATATTTTAAGGCCACACTGTAGTGATTATTATTATTATAAGAGAAAGAACTAAAGAAATTATCGCTGTATGTAATTATTAATTAGTATAGAGAGGTCTAATGGAATTACCTCTGTACATTCTTTTAAAATATTCTTATACATCCTATTCTTTTTATTGATTTATTATCAATAAATGATGGGATTTAATTCACATTTAGAAAACGTTTTTCTTTATTTGTCTTTTTGGGAGTTTTTAAAAAAATTATTTTCTAAATAAGACTACGTATTGACAAAGTTGAATCCAAGTATTTCGTTGCAATGTAATAGGATTAGCAATTGTGACTATCAAAAGCTATTAGTTATTTATTTTACTAAGCATCCCTAATTTTGATTGAAACTTATCATAGCGCCCTGACCTGGGAGGTGCATGCTCCCATCCTGGATGCTATATTAGTTGGGTTTTGCATATAGT